>VUQJ01042584.1:0-11426 GCA_015108635.1 Andinoacara biseriatus
TTACTAATAAGCATAAAAACAGCAACAATGAAATCAAAAACACAAATAGACGTGAATTGATTAATGATAAATTTATCAAGCTATGAGATAATGACTGAGTTTTTAAGATGTTATCCGATTGTTGTACCTTAAATTCAATTGGAACTTACCGTAGTGTTAGTTTAAAAACTGAAAGTTAAAAACTTTTGTATTAATTGAACCAGATATTCTCTATTTTATAATTTAAAGGGCTGACAATGTGACATGTTTCTGACACATCACATGAGTAGTGTGTAGTGTGAATACAAATGTATTTCATTTGATGTGGGGAAATGAGATAGGATAATTTAAATGAAAAGAAAAAACAGAAAACTAAGTAACATTAGATTTCTAATTACTATTTTTTTTTATTATTATTACAAATCATCGCATTTACATCTGCTTTTGTTTCATTTTCCATGGTGATTGTTACAGATTATTTTTGGACAGTGAAACACAGATTTCACACCATTTAGCAGCACCAACTGCTGAAGGGATCAGATGTTATACAAATTACACAACTTAATGAAAAAGAAATTCCTACTTGGAATAATATCTAATCATCTTTATCAAAACTGTGACACTGAGTTTAGATTTTTTGGTTGCACATTTCCGACAAGCTTAAGATAATTCTACTTAAAAACAATATGTTTGTTTGTTTTTCTTTCTACTTTTGGGGGGGAAAGCTACAGAAAATTTTTCCTGTTCTTTGTAGAAACAGTAGAGGTAAAATCAGACTGATGGGCAGAGTAAACCAGTTTCCAGACAACAAAATGACACATTTCTCTGTGTTACTTAGAAGAAATAATTCATTCAAACCAACTGTAAGAAATAGTCCAAGAAAAGACACCAACAGAACGATCATTATTGCTGTGATGGTGTAGAAAGCTTTCTGCTTTGACTGATCAATCTTCTTGCTGTCTGCTCCCATTTCCCCTGGACCAGGACGAATCAGAACACAAAGAACAGAAAGGCTACAAAAAGCCACAATAATTAAAGAGGCCGCCATCACACAGAAATATGGAATATAGGGAACAGCAGGGCTATACAGAGCTGCTATACCAACACATCCAAAGCATTGCAACCACACACATCCAATGCAGATGTTTCTGATCCTGACCCCACCTGACTGTCTCAGCCCCAGATAGGTGATGGGGTGAACAACAGCCAGGTACCGCTCCACACATGTCACAATGTTAAAGAGGATCTCTCCTGGATAAACAAAAGCAATTGTAAACCTCCTTGCTAGAATCACCACTGGCTGATTAATGTATGAGCCAAATGAGGTAACGGCAATCCCCAATACGAATATCAGTTCAATGACAGTCACATTATAGGTGAAGATGTCAGAGTGACTCGTTGTTGCCATAGAGCGCTGCTGCTGCCATTGTTGGTAACCCACATAGAGGACGAGGATGGAGAGAAAGAGCACAGCAATCGTCTTGGTGACGAGGAAGGGAATGCTCACAGAAGTCCCGATGTTTGAGTTAAAGCAGTAAAAGTCAGAGGAAGATGAGTTGTCTGACATGTTACTCAATGTGGTGTTTGGGCTTTAGTGGAGAGAAGGAAAAAAGTTAGTCAGGCAACAATATTTCATCAAAATGTCTATCTTTGATGAACCAGTTGCAGCCTATTTGTAAATTAACAATAAAAAAACAATTTTTTTTTCAAAATTAATAGAATACAAGTAGTATAACAATTTTTATTACTGTTGTCATATAATAAATGAATTTTATTGTCTTATTTGATTATTTTTTGACACAGTACATTTTAAAAAGTATAATTATTAAATAAATAATAATAACTATATACATACAAAACTAAACAAACTACATTCATTTAAAAACTGGACTCAATCATTATGAAATTTAAGCTTTTCTTTGGTGGGTTTGTGGCAAAACACTAATTATAACCAGTAAAAACTGCAATGATAACTCATTAATATATATAACCAAACAACCATTGTCTCTGACAACTATATAAAAAATACTGTCTATACTGTGTATGGTGACCTGTATGAGGTATAATCGGTATTAACTGAAGCAAAAACTGACATGAAATGTAGAGTCAACATATTTCGAACAATTTTGTGTCACCAGTGATGACCAAATGATCAGTAAAAAATTCACTGCTAATAATCCATCCATCAATCCATTATATTCCGCTTATCCGGGGCCGGGTCGCAGGGGCAGGAGCCTAAGCAGAGAAGCCCAGACTTCCCTCTCTCCAGCCACCTCCACCAGCTCATCAGGAGGGACCCCAAGGCGTTTCCAGGCCAGTTGAGAGATATAATCTCTCCAGTGTGTCCTGGGTCTACCTTGGGGCCTCCTCCCAGTGGGACATGCCCGGAACACCTCACCCAAGAGGCGGCCAGGAGGCATCCTGATCAGATGCCTGAGCCACGTCAACTGGCTCCTTTCGATGTGGAGGAGCAGCGGCTCTACTCTGAACCCCTGCCGGATGGCCGCACTCTTTAGCCTATCTCTAAGGGAGAGGCCAGCCACCCTTCGAAGGAAACTCATTTCCGCCGCTTGTAATCCTGATCTTATTTTTTCGGTCACCACCCAAAGCTCGTGACCATAGGTGAGGGTAGGGACGTAGATCGACCGGTAAATCGACAGCTTCGCTTTTACGCTCAGCTCCCTCTTCACGACGACAGATCGGTGCAGCATCCGCATTACCGCAGAAGCAGCCCCGATCCATCTCTCGATCTCCCGCTCCCTCCCATCACTCGTGAACAAGACCCCGAGATACTTAAACTCCTCCACTTGGGGCAAAAACCCATCCCTGAGCTGGAGAGTGCAGTCCACCACTGTTATTATTATTATTATTATTATTATTATTATTAATAATAATAATAATAATAATAATAATAATAATAAAAGACAAGAAAATATATTAAATGACATTACTAAATAATCCTGACCTTACCATCTGTGGTTCTTGTTTTAATCCCTTTTCCTTCAGATCCAAACTCACTCACTGCTCTTCACTAGTATCCAGCCAGCAATGGTTAAGTCTATGTGCAAGTTACTGAATGTGATAAAATTGATGTACCGCAGTCAAACAAATTATGGACTTTGCATGATCCCACGCTGTCAAATCTAATGACACCTTTTGGCTGCTGGACAGGCAGGTTGTTTGTGTTGCAGGTGCCCGATAGGTGCGGTTAGGTCATAGGTGCCCGGGAACACCTGCGCCCAGTGATCCCAGCATAGAGAGTTTTTTTCAATTTTCCTCTATCAAACAACACACCATGCAACTCATGCAAATCTGCTAACACCACTGACTTATTTTCGTTTGGTTTGTCAGGGGTATTTCCTTGGAATTTCCTGGTATTACATAGAGAAATTCCTTCTCTTCTGCCTCATTTTTGTTTTGTTCAGTTCAAGATTTCAGTCTGCTTGGTTGTGGTGAAGATTTTGCTATAATCGACATAAAGTCACACTTATAGGATTGATTCAAATTAATGTAGGAATTTAATCCAGCCCTTTTTCCTGTCAGTTGATGAAGTTTCATTAAAATCTGTAGAAAAAGTGGTTTTCGAAGCGCTGAAATTTAGGAGGTCTGGCCCGCTGGTTCATCATGGCTTCCCGAAAATCAATAAAAAAATGCACTTTTTGTTTTGTCAACAATATCTTCAGGTAAAATAACAGCATCTTTTAAGAATATTAATGGCAAATTTTTTTGTTTATTTTGACATAATGATTACCTGATTTGGGCGATAGGAGAAAATTCCATATATTTTTCACTTAAAATTTCCTAACTTCCTCATTTGTGGACCAATTTTAACACTGATGTTGTCATTTTGTTTGTATTAAAAGACTATATTCAGTGGTTTTAAGCCATTTGGGTACTTTGATTTATTTTGTAACATACCTATACTGATACACCTCCATATGATTAGAGATGCAGACATTTAAACTGAGCACTAACAAGCTACATACTCCCTCTCCTCTTCAGTCTGTCGTCTTTTCCAAAAAGAATTCCAAATTTAGATTTATCTGAACATAGAAGAGTTTTACACTTTGTCTCAGTCCACCCTCAATGAGCTTTGTCCCAGAGGAGACACTGTAATTTGTCAAGCCATTCATAGATGGCTTGAAAAATTGCAGTGAACACCACAGAATCATGCCTGTTTTACTTGTTAACTGGCAGTGTTACGCCCGCAGGACGTTTGTCGTGCTCCTGTCACTGTAGCACTGCAGTCCACCCTTACGATGCTTTTATTTGGCAGGCTAGACCCTCCAAATTGGATTGACAGCTCATTTGGCCAATCATGTTATGAAATTGGTTTTCCAGAACTAATAATAACCAGACAGTGTCATGTGACTTCCCGGGACATGCCCCAAATGCTTTCCAATCATTCTGATTTGTCAACTCGGAAATCCAAAATCTAAAACCATATTTGTATAGCCAATAAAATTCCTCACACATATGAATATCGCACAGTGTGTATTACGTGCACAAACCAAGCCGGCAGTAAGAGTCTGTATGCCGTCATGGCCTCGACTGTGTTTTCAGTACTTTTTCTCACTAACGGATTATATAAATATCTCAAAACAAGCTATTTCTTCAACAAAGTGACAAAAAGACTCACGAGAGTGGATTATTATTTATTAGAGCACTTCGTCACTGATTCGACCGCTTATACTGTGTCTGTGTCGATTGTGTTTGCCGGCATGCTTTACTTGTGGAAATTTGCAGCAGTGCAAGAGCAGTGTTTGGGAGCAGGAAGGTCTCGATGAGGCTTTCACGGGAGTCTTTATTACGTTAGTATCACCTGGTGAACGGGCGGGATGGGGAGGACAGTGGCTAAGAGCATTGTTTATTGATATTCGGTGAGATTATGAATATACAACTTTTTATCAATATACAATTTATTTATTTTGGGTGTCTGAAGCAATCATTCAAAATAGTTTGAGTTTTTTGTGAATGAAGGCCCAGCATTTTCCTTCTTTTACAAATTATCACAACCTCTGATTTATATGTCTATAATTATAATTAATTCACACTATCAGTAAATTTGTGTGTAGCCGAGGATTCCTCTGAGTGTTATCTTTAATTAAAACTCTCATTGATGACTGTATGCTGAAGCACTGAGGAGTTACAGGCATTTGAAGTTTGTATATCAGGCGTTGTCCCATTGGTGTCGCATGGAGTCTTAAAATGGCACCAGTTGGACGCCTGGACATCAACACACAAAAACTTGTAAAAACAGTAAGCTTTTGTGCTTTTTTGATAAAATTTGAAATACAAGTAGACAAGACTTAATTCTACAGTTTAATCTCTGTGTCTCTTCCACAGCATGTCTTTTGTCCTGTCTCCCTCCACCCACCCCCAACCACTCACAGCAGATGGCTGCCCCTCCCTGAGCCTGATTCTGCTGGAGGTTCCTTCCTGTTAAACAGGAGTTTTTCCTTCCCACTGTCACCAAGTGCTTGCTCATAGGGAGTCGTTTTGACTCTTGGGTTTTCTCTGTAATTGTATGGTCTTAACTTTACATTATAAAGTGCCTTGAGATAACTGTCTATTGTGATTTGGTGCTTTATAAATAAAATTTAATTGTACTGAACTGAGGAGCACAAGGTCAAAGAAGGAAAAAGGAAAAAAGACAAAATTACATCCAACAATGGAAACAGAATTCTTATACAAGATCAAACAAGACAAAGGTGCAACCAATGAGGGAGAGGCAGAGAATCTCAAAAGGAAAGAAAGAGAAAAAGGCAGGAAGTAAAATTAACCAGAACAGACACGAGAAAACTGATGACCAAAAAAAAAGCAATAAACAGCACACATTAACACTACAGAAACTGGTAAAGGATAGAGACTAAAAACATGGAAGAAAGAGTACAAAGAAAAGCAACAAATATATACTGAAAGACAAACTAACAATTATATATAGAGTGTTACCCTGACACATCAAGACACAGCAGGAATAAATAATAAGGGGCAACAGTATTCTGAAATGAACCTCTGCAATATTTCTACATCATGTCAGAACAACTCAACAGCGGAAAGCATACCCACTGAATCTAATACAAGCTGCTACCATCTCACTACTTCAGAGAAATTCAAAACCACAGTTCAACTCCATTAAAGCAAACATACCATCATATCACAGCAGCAGGTTCATGCAAGGCACAGCCAGTGACGCTGAATGTGTGAACAGGGAAGTGATGATGCTTTAGCCAAAGTCCTCGAGCTATTGGTCAGACTTCATTAAGTCCTCATCCAGACAACATGAAGACTGCATCTATTTCTCTGCTTCTTGGTGAGTCGATCATAGGCTTCCTACTCTCATTAATCCATTTATTCCAGGAAAACGCACATTTTCACCAGAGAATGACTTTCATAACCACACAAAGACTGAGCTAAAACACAGTTAGAGCTTCGCCTGCTGATTATAGTCACCACAGCTTACCTCTAACCTGTAATTGCAAGATCATCCAAAAATAACCCCAGTTACTGCTGTTTTTTGGCTTGGAGTCAGGAAATCAGCAGAGATCATTTAAAGTTTCTACTCCTAGCCACAACGATACTAAACTTGTAAAACAACTTGTAGCTTTGAGTTGGTGTGAGTTTTTTTTGATTAAAACTTGGTAACTATTGGGATGTGACAGGTTTACCAAATAAACTGACTGATCCAAATACCACAGGTCCCAATTTAAAGCTGTTCAGTCAGTTAACTAATGTACTTGTACTCACTAATGTACTCGTACAACTAATGTACTCGTAATGTCAGTGAAAGTTGATGTAATATTGTGACCCAGCTGAAGGTTTTATTGTGCATTTGTGTGTATTAATTTATGAGCGAATAAGGGTACAACTTGAAAAACATGTTCTTTGTGTGCTTTAAGACCACAGTAACTTTTTCATAGTTTCTGTCGCGATTCATGATGCCACTGCCTTTTTACTGTATTTGCACCACAGGAACAGGGTACCTCTCAGAATTCTATTTTAGGGTCTTCTGTAGCTCCTAATGCTGATGAGATACTTGTCACCGTTAAAGATACACACTGTGGTTGGTCCAGACACACTTAATTTGTTATATATATATATGAAAGAAATTTGCTATAAATATATGCAGTTGTATGCAAAAGAAAGTTTTCAAAGGACTCTGCACTCCGGTGAAAACCCATGATTCAGTAGCTTGAAGATCCATGTTTGCAACACTAACTTGAATTAACTGTGTGACTTTATTCTCACATTGTTGTGGAGCAACTCTGTGCCACTCTTCTTTGCATCACTTCAGTTCACTGAAGTTTCTGGGCATTCATTTATGCATAGCTCTGTGAAGGTCCCACCACGATGTTTCAGTTAGGTTGAGGTCTGGACTTTGGCCCATTGCAGCACCTTTTTTTCCATTTTTTCAGCCATTCTTTGACTCAGTGACAGCAAGGTGCCCTGCAGCCCTCCACTACCATGCTGACAGTTGCTATGAGGTGTTTGTGCTGATATGCTGTCTTGGGTTTTCTCCAAACATGGTGCTGTGCATTATGGCCAAGCATCTCCACTTTGGTTTTTGTCTGTCCAAAGGACACAGGGCTTCATAAAAATAAAATAAAAAACTTTGTAAAGGTATGACTTTTCTGGCTTCCCCCTCAGACACTATTGTTTAAATTTCTTCTTACAACATTTTCACCATTTTGTTCACTTCACCTAGCAGTGAATGCATTTTGTTGTATAGAAAAATGGGCTGTCACAGTACGCAGGTTGCACAATCCTGCTGGCTTAGGTTGATTTTGGATCACTTAAGTGAAAAATGGTAAGAAAAACACAGGTGCATATTTCATGAATGAGATGGTGCTTTTGTGCACACACTTTTTTTGTTTTTATTTTTTGTTTCCTACAAAATGAAATATTGAATGAAGCCCACCGTTCCAGAAATCTTGTGGTTGGTTCAGATGTAGCTTTGCAAACCTGAGCTGTGCTGCCATGTAGGGAGAAGAGGCTTTCTCTTGACAATCCTTCCAAACAAGACATAATTGACAGGACAATTAGAAAAAGACTGAACATGAACTTTATTATTTAACATGCTAATGGAGGCCTGTAGACTGAGATATAGCTCTTGGATTTTTTAGGGGGAGAATTTGTCTGAGCATTTCATCTGACCTTGGAGGTAAATTTGCTCAGATGTCTACTTTTGGGAAGATTGTGGCTTTATGTTAACACACTGGAAAACCTCCTTGTAATCTATTTGGTTGCTATCAGATTCTAGTGACTGCTCAACTAAGGTTGTGGTGCAGCATTGTATATCACTTTGCAAACAATTTTACCTATTCAATTAAATTTTCAATTCCATACCAAATACTTGCCAACCAGTTGGGGAATACCGATCTTTTCCTAGTAACTGGTGGTTGCTATGTAGTTGGCGCCCAGTTTACAGGCTGGTATTACTGGTGCCTAAGATAAACTATTTTATTTTATCATTGCTTTTAATACTTGTAAGTAAAGCTATATTCTGGCCTTTAGTGACTTCTGTCCTCTTCTTGCAGGTGTGTATGTGCTGCTGCTGTGTCCTCTGACTGTTTCGGAAGGTGAGATGATGGAAGTGAAAACAATCAGTGAAACTCCAACAAAAATACAAATACATTTACTCACTGTCTACCCCTCTGTCTGTCAGTCCAAACCTTCAGCAGTTCTTCAGTGAATCTTTTTTAGTGCTTCTGAGTTGTGTTGATGATGGACAGACAGTTGATGGATGGACGGTGAAGAAGACCAGAGGAGGACACACTGAGGACTGTGGAGCAGCTGCAGACTTTAGGAGAGTTAATAGTTCCTTCTGTGTTCTGGAGCTCTCTGTCTCCTCTGGTGGAAATTTCTTGTGTGAAAACTCATCTGGACAGCAGAGCGATGGAGTCTCCATCAGTGTTTCAGGTACTGAGATGTTCCCAGGTACCTCTGTATGACTCTGTTCTGTTGATGGAACTCTCTCTCTGTATCACTCTGTGTCTCTGTTGGTCAGCTGATTCTCTGATCCTGGAGATCCCTGCCCTTCCTGTGATGACAGGAAGTGACATCACCCTGTATTGCAGACGAAGGAATCATGGCAGAATTCCAGCTTATTTCTTTTTAAATGGAAGTCGCATTGGATTTGAGCTTAAATCAGAGCACACCATCACTAATGTCCATCAGTCTGATGAAGGCGTCTATTCATGTTCTACTTCTATTTTTGGACCATCTCCTCAGAGCTTTCTGAGGGTCAGAGGTCAGGACAATGACAGCACTTCCAGTTTAAAAAGGAGAACTAATCTGCTGACTTGACTGAACAGGCTTCATCATCTCTCTTACAGGTCTTCTTCCTCATGTACAGAGCACCACACCCAGCTCCTCCCCTGGTATTTCTGCTCCTCCATCTTCTCCTACAGCCTTCCCTCCTCCTCGTTTCTCCTCTTCCATCATCCTAGTTGTAGCAGGTCTGGTTTCTACAATTCTTCTGGTTCCGGTTGGAGTTCTGTTCTTCTACAGGAAACTAAAAGGTATGAAGCCGGTCAGACTCAACAGTTTCCAGTCAGTTCAGTGTGGATCATGTGCTCCCCAAACATATGAAAGGAGGAAATAACACGGGCAAGGAAGAACTCTGTTATTTAGCTATTAAACTAAAATTCAGGCTGAAAGGAACAATTTCCTAATATTTCATATTTGTTCATTTTTCACACTGCTTTTTAAGGTTTTAGATTTTTTTTAACTTAGTTGACTTATTGTTATGTTTTTTTTACAGTGCACTTTAAGTAATAACTTGTTAATTAATTAATCTTTAACTGCGTGCCAGTGTCATGTTCACTCTGGGCTTTATATTATATTTTACAATAAAGCTGTTTTATCCACAGCAAACAATAAACAATAAAACCTGTGAGGTTTTATTTTAAACATGTCCACATTTAAAATGTGTTTATGATGTGAAGCGGAAAGTTTTTGAGTTCTCATCTCTCTGTCAACAGGAAGCAGCACACGTATAGATGTCAGATACTGTGGTTACAGCATGCTGTGGCCGCAGCGCTTTATACCTTATATCTATGCTGATGCCGAGGACAAGAGATGACAGGATATGGTTTTTACGCTGTTACTTTGTTTGTTTGTTTGCTGTTTTACTTTAGTCCCAACTGTCATAGGGCGGGAGACGGGTTACACCCTTTAGAGGCTGCAAGCCTGTAGCAGGGCTAACACAGAGAGACAGACAATCTTCACACTCACATTCATACCTATGGGCAGTTTAGAATCACCAATTAACCTATCTGCAGTAAATGCATGTCTTTGGACTGACTGATTGATTCATCATCTGCCCTGGGCAGTTGATTTGGCAGTTTCACACTGGCTGTCCTTCCTGACACAACCCCAAAAGGGAATTGTGTTTATGACCTTCTCCTTACCAAGAAATGGGTAAACCCCTACACTACTTCTCCCCATTGTGACATTAATTGCAAAAATAATGGTTGTTTGACTGAAAAAATACGTTTTGCCATTGTGCCTTCCACTTTGTGAAATATTGCTACACTGGCACACAGATTAAACTTGCTATGAGATCTGGTGACCCTAAAAGCCCAGCTGCTGTTCGGGGAGTAAACCATAGAAGGTTATTGGAGAAAAAAATAGCTGTCCACAGAGTTCTGCATCAATCAAAGCATATTAATGGGAAGTTGACTGTAAGGGGACAGTGTGGCATTTTGAGCAGCTCAGCAGATCCAACATGTTACCCATGTTCGCTCTTCGTGAAGCACTACCTCCAGAAGATCAAGGTGAATGTTACTGACTGGTCTGCACAAAGCCCTGATTTGAATTCCATCTTATATCTGTGGAATAAACTGTAGACCAAAAAGACCGCCAAATCTGGAGGAGCTTGAGAGATTCACCCCTGGAGAATGGGCTGGGATTACATGTGTGAGACTTGTTAAAACTACAACAGCTGCAGCCTGTTATCCAGCAGAAAGGATACACTATTAACTATTAGCATTAGGGCTGCTAAAAATTTTGACCCTGGCAGTTTCTGTGTTTTGTGAAATCATTTTGTTTCTTGGTGCAAAGCAAAATAATGTAAGCAATCAAAATGAAAGTAAATCTGTCCTCATCTGCACTCTGATAGCGCGCCGCAGGATACATGTAAATGTCAGCTGTGCATGAAACCTGTGTCGGCTGTGTGCTGAGCTTCATTTCACTTCTACTCCACAGTGAAACACTGCAGACTGCAACAGTTTATTCATGTTTTTCAGGAAGGAGTGACTTCTCCTCTCCTCTAGGTGTGACTTATGCCGATGTCACCGTCACACAGAGGGCCAATAGGAGAGGTAGGCGTGTTTCACAAAAATACCAAAATACCCCCTCCACACACACACACACACACACACAATTTTTTTTAATTCTTGAAATAAACAGTAACTTCAGGGAATACACGTAAGATTGTGTGTATA
>VUQJ01042587.1:242-14345 GCA_015108635.1 Andinoacara biseriatus
CACCCACCCACTGATGTTTCTACTCTGGTTGGCACAAGTCAGCCTGAGCTACTGTAAAGAATCTGAGGAGACAAAAACAGACAAGGAAAAAAGAGGTGATGATGTTCACATCTTTCAACTACAGTGCAAAATCTGTCGCCTCATGCGAGAACATTTTATTATATATATTTCACATGATACACAGTTGATAGGTAGCGAGCTGCAAAAGGGAAGAAGTAATGAATAACAGTGCGAAAATGCAGGGAAGCTCTATAAAGATGCATGACATGAATGCGACGTCCTTTTTTTTTTTTTACACACTATCAGCAAATACTAGTCCAGAGGTATGACTTTGCTGTGATTTATAATCCACTCATCTGTTCTCCCTTATTCGCTCTACTCTTCATCTTAGCGCAAAGATCCCTGAGAAAGTTTCTGTGCATAAGAAAAAAGGATTATTATATTTCCCAGTTTTCAGACCTACTGCTGTTATGGAGGGGAAGGGCAACTTGTGTGTCATATCAGCAGGCGTTGTTTGTTGTCTGCAAATTTTACATAAATCTGCAAGGCTTGCAGCGGTTGTTTGTCAATCCCTGCGTCCCCAGGAGACACCAGAGACAATGGCAGTTGATGAGATGAAGTTGCTCTCCTAGAGGTCACCCAGATGAAATTTTAATTCTATTAACACCTTCTGCCTTTGTGTCAGTGCCTCCATGCTCTCTTATTGACCTTCCTGGTCATGCTCCTGAAAACCACGGATCATAATGACCCGATTTCCCAAGGCCTTTTAGTGCTTTGCCTTCCCATTCCATTGCGGCTCAAATGAGCTTGTCTCTGCAGCTGTACTTCTTCTCCTCCAGCAGGCAACTAACTTAATAAAATCCAACAAACAGGGTGGAAGAAAGGTACTCCTGGTAGATGGAGCAAAATCAGTTGCAAACATTTCAATTTCACATTTGGACAAACAATTCATTTATTTTGTTTATTCAGTCTCTTCTTTATTACAGTCAAGATGAATGTGCGACTTGTCAGTGCCTTACTGCCTGTGAATGTCTCCCTTGGGTTGATAATGTAATAATTATTGGTGTGCGCTTAAAAACACAACAATGACTTCAAGACAGATACAACAGTATGGCATCTTATTACAAACGTGGGAGTTTTAAAAGGACCCCCTTTTTTTTTGCCATAGCGATGTGGCTTTAGTGATGTCGTTCCAACACTTTGGTCCACACTGAAAAATTATTAGTCTGCTCAAAGACTCCTCAGATACTTAATCCAGGTAACTTTGTGCTGTAGTATATAGTGCCACAATGAGTTGACAATTCTGTGTTTCAGTGAAACGTCTCATCAATTTTTTTTGATGGAATTACTTCTAATTTGTTTGTTTGTTTTAATTTGCACATTGACATCAAATTTAGATAAACTGTGATAACCTCATCAGAGTCGTAACTTTTTTTCCTGTGGCTCAATCATTAGTACATTTATCAGCCACAGCTACATTTTGGCTTTAGTAATTATGAGTAATTAAACTAACAGAGTAATTAAAATAAATGAGTATCTGTTTGACTCTGTGGTCTCTTTGGTGTTCTCTGCTTAACATTTTTTACCTTTAAGTTAAACTCCAAGCCAGAAGTGTTTGCCATCCTCTCTCCTGTCAACAATTGCCTCCAACCTTAAACCTGCCTTATGCTTTTCACCTCCCTTCACGAGCTTACCTCACCTGGCTTGGCACTATCCTCCAGTCCTACGGCTAAAAGCTCTCTTGACATAACAGAGCTTTTGCCCTGCAGTGTGTGTGTGTGTGTGTGTGTGTGTGTGCGCGTGTGTTTATTTAAATTACATAGTCTTTTCTCATATATACAGTTTCTGTGGTGTGTCTAGCCTACCATTGTTGACCATCTCAGTGTCCATGTACTGTAATTGGAAGATTTTTCTTCCAGATTTAAAAAGTAAGAGACATCAAGTCTGTACATAGCCATCTGATTCCTCAAATTGGATCCTTATGATAAAAAGCTGGTACTATTACTATTAAAAAAAAGTGTAAACAAAATGAAAGTTAGTATTCCTTTTTCTGCTACCTGCCTAACTACTGAAAATCAATATCTTGCAAATATAAGCCTAGGGCAGATTAATATAATATAAAATAAATGTGTAATCTTGAGTTGATGTTTCTGGAAACTTGGCCATCGCTTGTACTTTCCAATCTGTTAAATGATTTCTTGTTACTGTTACACTTTACAGTTAGGACTTTGATCCAAACATTAAATGAATTAAATTGTGTGTCTTAAAAGAAACTCCACATTTAATAACCAAGCCTGGCAGCATCCATGGACCACAGCTTTTCTCTATATCATAAACCAGTTCCCGGCTCGGTACCTTGGCAGACAAACATTAGAGACAGCTGCACTCCTAAGCCAATAATCACCTCACTAAAACAGACTGTATATTATGCAATGCGTACATGAATTCAATCCCAGACTGTTAAGATGTTGTATGTGGCAGTATCTGAAAAAGAGAGGTATCTCAACTCTGCCAGCACCTCAAACAGTCTGGCAGCCCAAGCAGCTGCTCCTGAAACCAGGGTTGTGAACTCAATCAGCTGCATGTTTATCACTGTGGCACCAAACTTACTATGGCTCTTTTTTCCCTGCCTCCATGAACTATAGATGCAGTGGTATGGCCAGTTAAGCAAGCTGGCGGGGTCAGAGTATTGATAGCAGGACAAAATAAATGTATAAATAAGCCATTACGATCTAGTGAGACCATGTGAAACTGAGTTAAACAATACCATCCATCTCAATGCTGAGATATCTATTTGTTGATTTTTTTTTTTAGATCTTTTTTTTATCATAATGTGTTGATTGCCCCCCTCAGTTTCTAAATGGTTATAAACAAAAATAACTTGGAGCTGGGCTGGAAAATGAAGTCAGTAAATTTATCAGCCTGGAAGATTATTACAAAGTAAATGTGACCAGGCAGTGTAAATCTGAAAAAGGCAAAAATGTGCCACATGATATTTAAATATGGACAAGCTGCAGAGAATCTCTTAATCAAATGAGCTATGTCACGTGTAATTGTATGTAGAGACGTACTGTTACAGAGAGGAAATCTTTTCACCAGTATGGTTAAGTCTATTTTAAATTGAGTCATAATATGCACAATTTAATTGACCCCAGTTGCTGTATTCCTACATCTGATGAAAGAAACAATTAAACCAGGCAAAGCTGTTGCCTACAGCTGTCTGAACATAGAAGCTCTTCTACAATTCTCATCAAAATCCAACCTCTGACAGAAAATTGGAATTACTGTGCCTCAAATGTTCATCAGCAATTGACAGAATTTTAAAGATTGTCTGATATATTGTATTGTTAGAAGACCCTTAAGTTTAAGGTAAAAGGGCACCTTTGGGCATCAAAGTGGTTTGAGGCATCTAAAAGCTGTTACATTTTACAGCTAGATATTCATGCACCTTTTAATCATTCACAGATTTCCCTGCTCAAAGTGAATCAGTGGCCTTTAGAGAAAAATGATTCCAATTGATGAAATACATAACGCAAAGCCACAGAGCATTGTGTTGATAGCCAGATAATTCTCTGATAATTTTTTCCACACCATATATATATTTCGTTGCAGACTTGAAAAAAGGACCTCAAGAATGTGAAATTAGGACGACTAGAACAAAGCTGCAAAAATAATGAGCTTTTTCCTTTTTATTCAAGTGAACATACTTGATAAGAATGAGACAAGTCTCCTGCAAAACCACTGTAAAAATCTTAAGTTGTTTTGCTGTACACTGTAAATTTCAATAGCTTTCCTGACTTACATAATTGAGTTATTTAATTTTTAATTTTAATTTAATGTCCAGTAGTCCAGAGGCAGCCTGGATGTGTTCTTCTTGGATATGTTGCCCTTCCAGCACACCACAGTGTAGAACAGGACACTTGCTATAATGGTCTGATAAAACATCTCCAGGAGTTTCCTTTAAATGTTAAAAGACTGTACCCTCCTCAGGAAGTACGCCTTGCTCGGCCCCTTCCTGGACAGGTGAGCTATGATTGGTCCAGCTTGCTGTCCAACCACAGTCCAAGGAACTTGTAGGAGTCTACAGCCTCTACCTCAATTCCTTGGTGACCTTAGTCTGGACCAACTCAGCTGCAGGTGGTTCCTGTGGCACCAGACAGCAAAGCCCCTCACCAGCCTTCTACAGTCCTCCTGTCATCCCTGATACACCCCACAGTGGCTGTGCCATCAACAAACATCTGAATGTGACACAGCTCAGAGCTGTAACAGAAGATGAGCTTTTACTAGCTTTATTAAGTTACTGTCAATTTAAAGGGTTGGACAGTAAATTACAGTATTTTATCAGGTGGTATGTAATTCATTGCTGTTGATAAGAATAAACCTGTGACTTTTCCCTTCTTCAGTCAATAACTGTTAGCGCTATTGTCAAACATGGTGTTTTTATTGTCTTTGTGAGCTTATTTCTCCTATAACACTTAAATGTATTGTACTCTAATTGTTCACTGTTCAGTTCTACAAGTCAGAAGTGACAGGAATGTTCACCATTGTACTGTGAGGCCGCCCTGTGGTGATGCCCTCATACCATTTACAACACTGGCAAGTTTTTATAGTTGCATTGATACCTACACTGTTAACAAACAATCTCGTCATATCATACAAATGATAATAGAGGGGGTACTCCTCCACATCAAAAGGAGCCAGTTGAGGATGCCTCCTGGGTGAGGTGCTACCTGGAGGTGGTCCCAGGGAAGACCCAGGACACGCTGGAGAGATTATATCTTTTCAGCTGGCCTGGGAAGCCTTGGTGTTCCCCCAGTTGAGCTGATCAAGGTAGCTGGGGAGAGAGCGGTCTGGGCTTCTTTGTTTAGGCTGCTGCCCTGCACACCCGGCCATGGATAAGTGGAAAAAAATAGTAAATTTTCTCCCCACAATTTTTCTGGTGAAAACATCCATGATGACACAACATATTAGTTATTTGATGATCAACTCCATACAGACATTCTTTGTGTCATCGTGCACTCAATGCATCAGATTTCAGATATGTATTTAAATAAATAAACTAGAATTAACATTTTTATCTTTAAAATAAACATATGGCATATTCATGAAATTATGTTACTCATGTGGCTATATTTTTACGATCCTTTTGTGTGGAAAAATAATGGATTTCCTGTGAAAATGTATTCATGTAATTTTACATTAGACATGTTAATTCACTGTCTATTTTTTGTGATTTTATTGATATTGAACATATTTTTAAAAAACATGAAAATTCTGTAAAATTCATACAATAAATTCTTTACAATTTGAGTTTTTTTTCTTTGTTTTTTTTTACAGTGCACCTCAGTTACTGGACTCAAGTGTATGGATAACAACTGAACAGGTAAAACAAAAAGAAATTATAGTGTTTTTAGCGAATTTTTTCAAGCTGTTTTTTAATGTATAAATATGGTTACTGTGAAGAGTTGTCTAATAACTGATCATCTGGTGCGTTTGTCTACTTTTAAAAAGGCTTTGGTGAATGAGGAGGCCTGGAATCTGCTGGGGGTGGGGGATGGGGGGTGCTGATTGTTACCAATGAAGCTATGCCCATCTCTCCAAATGCATTTCATCTTGATCTACAGTGAAACGATATAATTTCTTTGGGAAATATTTTCATGGACGGTCTCAAGGACTTGCCTCAAGTACTTTGCCTGTTGTTTGGGCTGTTAAAGCTTTACACTTGGACTGGCTTAAGCAGTGAAACACTTTCACATTTATTCAAAGCCTGATGCTTGGCTCGAGAAAAAAAAGCAGTGACTTCTATCAAATCTGCAAATGTTTGGAATTACAAGAGTTTAAAATTTGAATGCAATTACACAAATGTCTGCGCACAGTCTCTTCAAGTGGTTTTAAACCATCACATGTGAAACTAAATTATGTTTTGTGACTTTCTATATGTAAACAATGCCAACTTGGCAAAACTAAAACCTTTTAGGCCTCATCTACAAATAATGTGACCAAAAAGTGTCGAACACAACTGCCATACTGAGTTTTTTACCTAAATTTGAATGTAAATAAGCTACACTAAGAAATCCATTGTTAGTACTGCACTTTCATATTCCACTTTACTAACTTAACCCTCTTTAAAGAAATCACTTTGCCTGCTTCTTCCAAGTAAAGCTGACAAATTAGAATTTACAGTGGATGTGAAAGGGTCCTATATCTGTCATATATGGAGAATATGAATTGGTTTATGTTACAGGCAGGTCATTTGCAGTCAAAATAAAGGAACTACACAGACATAAGGAGTGCTAACAGTATTTGCAAAGCACAGTATTTTTTTATAAAAAGGATTTGATACAGAAACAGAGTCTAACAGCAAATGTCTGTAGTTTCTGAAGCAGATCGGGGAAACATTCAACAAAAGGCAGAGATAGATGGAGAGGTTCCTGGATAATCGGATTTGTTTTGTGCAGCTGTTCCACCTGGCCTCCCAGCCCCTGCCTCCCCTTCATTAAAAAAAGCTTATAATTATCTCAGCCGTGGCTGTAATCCTGGTCACTCCATCTCCCCTTTTCAATTGATAGGCACATCTCGTGGGACTGGGTATGCAGGTGAGCGTGTCTGAGTCCCGACTGCTGAGGATCCGGAGGGGATTGTCGCACAGAAAGGGAGCCATCAGTGTGAGCAAGAAAAGTGGCGTGACGGCGTCAGGATTAATTTTGAGGAGGCCTGGTTGCTGAGGTTGGCTGATAACATGGGTCAGCAGCTGCAGAGACACCTGGACCCTGAAGCCACGAGTGTTACCCCGGAAAATAACTGTTAATGTACTGAGAGCTGTGTGCATTTATGTGTGTGTGTGTCCGAATGTGTGTTTGTGCGTGTGTGTGTGTAGGCAAGGTAGAGGAGGAGCAGATATCTGCCTAGCCTGCAGAAGATGTCCAGAGATGGCTGAAACCTATAAAAAGTCAATTATACAGAGGGGTGGGCGCAAGGGGTGGAGGGGGGTGGGGGGTTGGAGAAGAAGGGGAACCATGGGTGAAATTAAAAGCCTGCTTCTTGTGATAAGTGGTGACGATGTGAAGTCTGTTCCTTTTTATAAGTGGTAATCTGGGGTGGTGTAAAAAAAATGTCAAAATGTTCCAGCACCTTGAGGAAAGACAAGGTTGCACGCTATTTGAAAGATGGAACTGAACATGTAGTATTCTAGTTTCACACAAAACTTAGTAGTTTTCATTGCAAAGAATGAAATGTTAACAACAAAAAAGCCTTTGCTGGTTCTGTTATCAGCAGTTTTTAGACACTGACCTATTTGCTGCTCAGTATGTCCTGCAGTCAGCCAGTACCAAAGCTACTCTATGACTAAACTCTCCTATGACACTACAAGTAGACTTTGCTTAATAAATGAATATTTTTTAGGCAGAATTGGACATTTTTAGAGCAGTACACAGTCAAGAGGTTGCAAAGATTTGATAGACTTAGAATTAGCACTAATATCTAAATATCACCCAGAAGAGTCCAAGACAAGGATTTAGCTCCTTTATAAAAAGGCACAATTTTTGTATTTTTAGTCATCAAAAAGATTATTATTATCTTTCCCCCTCTCAGATCTAAATGTCAGAACATTATGTTCACTTTGTTCACTGACCTTTCCCAACCCATCAACACTGCCAACAGCGCTAATAACCCAGACACACACCACTACGTTTCTTTCTCACACTGTGTTATTTACATATTTAAAACAATAAGATCATTTTTATGCATTGAACTCTTGTTTTTATTAATGTGTCAAAAAACCTCATGTGTATCACTCCAAAGCAGCAGGTGGGACTAAAAAAAAAGGATTATTTTACACTTAATAAAAACACATTATATGGGGTTTGCCACTTACAGACATTCAGACCTAATTTCTCGTGTTTATTAAAACACATTAAAGCACCTGCCCAAGAGCACCGGTACCAATTACTCAATTTTTTCTTCCATCAAATGCAAATTCCAATAAACCATAAACAATAGAAAGTTATTAGGCAAGCACAGTTCTACACACAGACAGCCGCTCAAACACTCACAGCTTGAAGTGTCTTCTATAAAATACTCAGTATAAGCTCCACTGCGTCACAACTCAAAGTTCACATTTTGGGGTGTGAGAGGGAACAAGTTGGCGTTTTGTGCTTTGAGGTGGCACAGGTACTGTGCTGAGAGATAAGAGCTCAGGACAATAGATAAAGACTGCCTGAGAGACAGGATGCTGAGCCTGTAGCTGTATGGATTATCAGAGTGCAACCATGGATGGAAAAGAGGAGGGCAGAAGATGCACAGGCTGGCCCAGTGTCTGTTACTGGGAATTATGGTTCCACATAGAAAAAAGGCACTCAAATGGCTGACTTCCTATATTGATTGGTGGGTGTTCCAGGGATTAAACTTTAACCTTATATCGATCCAGTTCTCTTTGTGAGTGCGGATATAACAGAACAGCATTGGTCACGAGACAGCTGTTACATTTCCCCCTCACTGATTTCTTAATTTTAATTGCTACATAAAATCCAGCTTAATAAAATGTATATATATATGTGTATATAATGTATAATATATAATTTTGATCTACAGACAAACAGGCAGAAGATTCAAAAGAGTAGAACAGCTGAGTAAACTGTTGTGCCAGATAAACTATGTTGGGTACTTGAATAAAGAACAAACAAAAAAAAAAGCTTTTATTTTAAAATGTTTGACCCACATCTGACAGGCAGCCATGTCCACTGAAAAAAATAGGCAGTGCTATTAGCTCACCATTAGGATAACTGATGTCACTTGCAAGTGTTAGTGCCACACAAGGCTGATGAGCATGGACTCGAGAGGCAATTTGTCACTCACTCCTTGGGTGTTTATGTAGGGTATAGCATGAAAGGAAATAAGTACCTACTTTGTTTTGGCAATAACAATGAGGCTCTTTACTGAGTGGGTGGCTGTTCAATAGAGTTGTATTCACCCAGTGCAGGCTTTCAAAGAATACACAATAATCAGAGATGATTGTAATGGCTGCAAAGTGTACATTGAATAATTCAACTCTCCCTGATACATGATTGGCTACTGTGCTCCATAAGCACACTTCAGCATTCACTATAGCTAAATCTCATTTGCAAGAGAAAGTGGATTGTGATTGTGATCATGCTTTTGCAGTTGTTGCCTCAAGACTTTAAGCCTCCTTCAGAATAAATAGGAGGGACACTGCAAATTTTAAAATGTATTTTCACACAAAAGTTTGATTTAACTTTTTTTGTGTGTGAGATTTGTACAGTACAATGTGATTAGTGTCAAGTTATTTGTTTACATCCTGTTCCATCTTTTTCAGGGTTTATTTATAAATAAGTTTATTATGACTGTTTTGAAATGTGCTGTGTGCAATTTTAGAGATAAAGTGAACATGGAAGTGTTGGGTCTATCTTTGTTCCAGTGCACGAGGATTGTTTATATAATTGTGTACACAAGTGCAGAAACCATGGTGCACATCCATAAATGTATTCACATTTTCTATGATATGTTGTAGAAATAACATTCACATTGGTTAATAAATCACTTTTTTAGGCTAATGTTGTGCATAGGCGAATGTGATATTGCATAAACCAGCTAGATGCCGCTCGCATTGTTAACATGTTTTTACCACTCAGTGTGTCAAAACATAACATTTCTCTTTGTTAACGCACTGTGCATGTAGAAATAAAAGTTTAGATAAATCAGTCTGATTGATAAATAATTTTTATTATCAGCATGGTGGCACAGTGATTAGCACTGTTGCCTCACAGCAAGAAGGAACTGGGTTCAAATCCACTATCTGGCCGGGACCATTCTGTGTGGTGTTTGTATGTTCTCCCAGTGTCAATGTGGGTTTTTTTCATGTACTCTGGTACAGTCCAAAGACATGCAATTAGTGTGGTTAGGTTAATTGATGATTCTAAATTAGCCGTGAGTGTGAATGGTTGTCTGACTCTCCGTGTTAGTGACCTGTCCAGGGTGTACCCTAAATCTTGCCCTATGGTAGCTGGGATAGGCTCCAGCCTCCCCTGCAACTCTGAAAAGGATAAGTGGAAGAAAATGGATGGAGGGATTTGGTATTAAGAATTGTGGAGTTTTAATACCGTTAATACGGACAACCACAAGATCTAATTAACTAATTGGTTTGGAAAGAGTGGTGAAAAACTGCAGTCACGCAAAACCAAATTAGCTTTGTAGAAATCTAATCAGATAAAAGTAAAAAAAAAAAACATAGCGTAATTATTTACTGGAATAATGTTATACAAGCTGCTACTTCAAATAATCCATTTAGTCTAGCAAACATATCATTCTGAAATATCAGTGTATTTTCTGGCACATTATCATTGAATCGTTCTGGATGAGCTGCATCAGGCTCTTAAGTACAACCCAGCTATAAAAAGTAATTTACAGCAATAAGAGCATATACTCATGTGAAAAAGAAAGTTTTCATAAGACTCTCTGGAGAAGAGCTAAGTAACCCTTACTATTTCCATGGGAATTAAGAGTGTAAGTTGCAGTCAGGTGCCGCTAAACAAATACACTTCATTAGTTGATCTTGAGAAAGTCTGAGCAGTTTGCCTGCCATCCATCCATCCATCCATCCATCCATCCGCAGTGGTCAAGGTGTCACAATTTGGGATTGTTTTGCAGTCACAAGATCTGTGCACCTTGCAGTCATTTAATCAACCACAAACTCCTCTGTATACAAAAGTATTCTGTCTGACAGCTAAAGCTTGCACAAAAGATCAATGAGCAAATCTATGACAGGATGTTGAAAAAAAGAAAAGAATCGAGGTGTTGCAATGGCCCAAAGTCCAGAACTCAACTTAAGTGAATTGTCGTGGTGGCAACTCTTTAAGACAGCCATGCATAACTAAAAACCGCCACACCTCAATGACCTGAAGCAACATTGTAAGGAAGGGTGGGCCAAAATTCCTTCACAGCAATGGGAGAGATTAATAAAGTCATACAGAAAACTATTTCAAGTTACTGCTGCTGCTGAAAGTGGTTTTACAAGCTATTGAATCATGAGATATACTGAGTTTTTCACTGGAAAATATTCTTCTTCATCTTCTTCAACAAACAAGATAACCACCTAACGTCACTATTTAAACTGAAAAGAGAATTTTATTTTTTTATTTTTTTTTACATTTACTAATTGTGCATACAAAAAAAAACCCACTGCATTAAAGCATTTATACTGTATTATCTCTTGTATTATCACTTTTTTCATCCTGTCACGGTGGTTCAAAAAAGAATTTCCCATACACAACTATTCGCAGCGAAAAAAAATCCTTTAAAAACTATGAATACACGAGATTTCTAAAGGAACTATATGATTCTTCAGTGCTATCATTCTCAAGTTTGTGGCTGCAGGGTGTCATCTGGCTTGGTTTGCAAAAGTCTTGGAGATGCATTCAGAGCTAAAGAAAGTGCCTAAAGGTATATATGTTTATGCTTTTTTGGTGTATGAAGCAGATGTGCAACTTTGATAGAAATGTCATCTTTGAAGGCAATATTCAGTTTATGAGAAACATAAAGCAGTGGTCTCCTGCAGTTTCTTCGCTGCGGCAGCTCCAGATCAACTCAATTGTTTTGCTCTATTGTAACACAGTTTTTCCTGGAGTTTATGTTTACATTATACCAACTGTGACTTGAAATATAGATGTTAGATTCAACTAAGTGTGCACACAACGAAATGATCTTTCCAGATTACTCATCCAGAGACGAGCATCTGCAGTCATGCAGCCAGAGACCGGCACTACCATTAGGCAATGTGGTTTAAGTGTCTTGCCCAAAGACACAATGCAGCGCAGGGAAAGGGGCTCGAACCGGCAGCCCTCCGGCTGCAAGGCGAGCTAGAAATATAGTCTTAAAGGGCTGTTTGAGTGTTTGAGCGGTTATAAATATATGTATATTATACTTTGCTTGTAAGATTGGCTTAGCTAGTCCTACAACTTGATCCTCAACGCAGCAAAGACGAAGGAGCTGATCCTGGACTTCAGGAGACTGAGACCCCTCGTCCATTGCCCAATCACAATCAGTGGCAAGAGAGTGGAGGTCCTGCAGTGCATCAAGTCCCTCGGGTTCAACATCAGCCACGACATGACCTGGACCGTCAACACCACAGTGACGGTCAAGAAAGATCTCCAGAGGCTTCGCTTCCTGGGGTGATTGAAAAAAGCGCGTCTCCCACAACAGCTGCTGGTGAGTTTCTACAGGTCAGCCATCGAGTCCGTCCTCACATACTGTATCTCAGTGTGGTACTCTGGCTGCACTGTAGACAACAGGAAAGCTCTCCAGCGCATCATCAAAACTGCCGAGAGCATCACCGGCACCCAGCTCCCCAGACAAAAGGACATATACAGGACCCGCTGCACTCGGCAGGTCACAGATATGATCAGGGGCAGCACACATCCTGGACACTGCCTCTTCACCCCCTTGCCTTCTGGGAGGTGCTATGGGACACTGTATGCCCGGACAACAAGACTGAAAAACAGCTTTTACCCCAGAGCTGTTACACTACTGAACACTGACAATAACAAACCCAACAGACTATAGCTCCACCTTCATCTTCACTTCCACTTGCACATCCACTACTCCAGTTTAACCCACTTTCTGTAAATAAGCAGTTTATTGCCATTTCACTGTAAATACCAGATCCTTATTTATCCTATTTACCTGTATATATTTTTTATTTATATTTTATTTTGTTTCTAATTTCTATTTGTATTTTTGTATTTATTATGTCGGCACCTGGAAGATTGCTCCAACAAAATGTCATTGTTATGTGCAATAGCAATAAAGATATCTTATATCTTAGCTGAGAACATAGTATACCCACAAACTACATATACTTTGTAACTAAACTCACTATTATTTTTGATATTGTCATTTGCAAAATGGCTTTAAGGCTAAAAACACAGCAATCTAATTAAGTTTGGCATTCAGTGAGCATGATAAAGTCTGACTGATTCTCCACAGCTGCTATGTTTACCCCATGATCTGATGAAGACTGTGCTGCAAGTAGTGACAGAAGATGGAATGGCCAAATGGCCTCATGCAATTCAGATTCATACTTTTTCACAGCTGAGTCTTTCCATTTTTAATTTCTAACATGAAATTAAGAGTTACAAAATTTTATTTAGGCTCAGCTTGGGCTTTACTTTCCATGTGGGGCTTATGTGTTCCAAATTAGTCAAATGACAATCACGAGGAAAATTACCAGCGCGTTCCTTCCCTGTTTAAGAATATACACCCTCACTCCATATTTCAGAAGGTAAATAAAAAGTAGAAAAAGCATACTTGAATGGCATCAGGCACTAATTAGCATGCCCATGATGCCATTGCATCACACTTGCATCATGCCTAGTGTCAGCTGGTTTCACCCTGTTTGTTTCTTTTACTTTTTGTGCTCATATACATATATTTTTTCAAAAGTTCCAGTGAAGCTATTCCTCTTTTTCTTAGTGGATGTTTCTGCTTTCAGAAAACAGAACACGTATGCAGTGACTCAAACAGCCCTTTAAGACTATATTTCTAGCTCGTTGTCAGATCCAATTTCCAACCAGCCGGGCTGCACTGTTAGAAAGACTTTTTTTTTTTTCTTAACCATGACATTGTTTGATAAAATCCGTACGCAAATAACTGAAGATGTTACACTGCGACTTTGACTATATTTACATATAAAATGATGACTAAAGAGAAAGGTCATTCATAGTTCAACTGAATGTACTGCTACCACTTAATACGATCTCATAAGCCGAGTATAAGTAGAAAAATAGAGATGTGTCAGCTGCTGGAGTTTAGTGGTGTTGTACGCTCTTCTACAAAAAGCAGTTAAGGTAGGTCGGAGAAAAGTTTCAAACTTGTATCAACAATGAGAAGAACTTGTGAGCAAATATGACCAGACTTTCATGTGGACACAGAAGAAGAGAGCAGAAATGTCTGACCACAGAGTAAAAGAGAAAAAAAATGGACTGACATGGTTCTGCAGAGGTAACGGCCTCTATAATGCAACATTCAACTATTTTAATATGAACGCTTTTGTCAATCGATGTACTGCCCAGAGCTAGAAACCCAGTGTTGTGT
>VUQJ01042587.1:31225-49150 GCA_015108635.1 Andinoacara biseriatus
AAAACACCAGCAAGTCTGAAGCTGTCCATGACGTGATGTGGATACCCAATAAGCACCAGCATGCCCTGGCACTAGTAACTGTGCCACATTTGTGTAAGGAGAGATTTCCACTCTAAGGTTCTGGTGCTTGGCCAGGAGGCACTCAGCACCAGCACAGCCAGCAAGTGCCAGCCATTATCCCATTGTTTGGAGGCACACAGCTTGTCCTAATTAGATGCAAAAGAGCAGAGAAATTGTATCTAGCACTACAAACGAGGAGAGAGAAGCATGTCACACAGCCTGTTGCCGCAAGTTGAAGTGTAATAAAATAATGAACCATCACAGGAGCTTCTCCTTTATAGAGCAGAGCGCATCAGCAGTTGGCCTTTTGAAACAGGTGACTGCTGTGGAGAGCAAAAGGCCGCTGCAGTAATGCAACAGTGATTCTTGTATCTTGGGTGTCAGGGCAAAAGGGTGAAATGTGATTGATAAAAACTGATATTTGCAGCATTTCATCCACAAGTCAGCTTAAGACCAAAACAGCAATAAATGAAGCAGTCAATGTTTTTAAAAAGGAAAGCTGATCTACAATTAATTATATGTAGAAAGAAGGAAGACATAGTGTGGCTCCTCAGAGAAAGAATCCACATTACTCAGGGCAAGAGACAGAGAGGAAGATAAGGGGATTGCTACATCAGTAGACAACCAGCTTGCAAGTCCAGAACCTCAGGCTGCCATGACAAATACACAAAACTTTTAAATGCACTGATGGATATTTCAAAACTCTTGAAAAAAAGAAGTTGAGTTCTCATTGCCATTATTTTTTTATACACTAACATTGTATAAAATGTATTTTTCAAAGACAGAAAAAACAAGTGTTGTTTAGGGGAATGTACACCTGTGTGTGGGTGTTTTTGTCTGTTTACACTTACAGTAATAACATAGTACTAGAAATGCGCATGGCAATCAAGTAAATGAATAAATAGAATCATATGGACTGTGCAAATATAACCATGTACTTTTCTGTTTGCATGAAGTATTAACTCACAGTTATGTATTAACCAAGATATAAAGGACCAGAATTTTCTGATTGCTTCTTTACAAGTAGCATTAATACACTAGAGAAGGAAAGGGGTATTTTTTCAATATTTTTGAAGAAAAATATTTGTTTCAGGGTGTCAATTTGCAACTCCAGTACCTATAGCCAAAGCTACACAGGTAGTGTTAAAAACACTTCCATCAGTCTCACTATTGTACTCTGATTAAAGGATCCAGCTCTACTGTTTATTTAGAGCCAGTCCTACTTTATTTATCAGGAATTATAAATTCATGCAATTGGACCAAATATGTGGCAAGCAGTTTGTCATTAAACTGCAACAAATGCACTGTTTACTCTTGGTCATGCAATTATTTAAGTCCATTTTTTTAAGAATTTATAAGAATTTATAAGAAAAAATATACTTGGAGTGAGCACTAGAAGTTTTAAAGAGTTGAAAATCTGATTCTGGCTTCAGGTTTCAAGGTTTTATTGAAAATTAAAAAACAAAAAAAAAAGAAAGAGAAAAAACCTCAATAACACCACTTCATAGTTTGGGGGATACTGAAAGCATCTGATTTTCTCCTGCTGCATTTTTTAACACAATATTAAACACAATTAACTGTTAACTAGCAAATTATTTGGAAGATTATGATCAATAGGACACAGCCACATGTGCAACTGACAAGTATGCTGGACATGGTGTATCCAAATCCTTTAAGGTATGCGGATAACCTTACCAATACAACATTATGATGCACTGAAGCCACTCTACACTGTATGAGAAACATTCAGCAAAAGTCTTGAGCCACCCTTCATTTATTTCTGTTTTGATAGTAAATGAGAAATAGATACAGCAATTTATTGAAACATGTGCAAACATACATGGGAAATGAGTATTTAAGACAAAAACAGTCTGTACAATTTCAGTGTACTTGAAAGTCAACATGCCCACCTGTATTCTTCAACACAGCCTGAACTTTCTGAGGCAAGCTTTTTTGTCTTCGGGAATACTTCTCCAGGCTTTCTGAAGAACATTCAAAGCTCTTCTTTGGATGTTGGTTGCCTTTTGTTGTGTTTTTTTTTTGTTGTCCTCTGTCAAGAGGATCCCACAGTGCTTCAATAATACCGAAGTCCTGGCTGTGGGAGGCCAATCTATGACTATGTTTTTCTTTCCAAATAGGATTTACAGCACTGGCAGTGTGTTTGGGACCATTGTTATGCTGATAATGAAACTTTTTCAGGATGCTATTATGCTGAAGTACAGTAGATCAATTTGATTCACCATGCAGTACTTTTCATTATTCGTAATTCCAGTAACTTGGCAAGGTCTCGAACACCACTGGGTGAAATTCAGCCTCAAACCATGACAGAGCCTCTGCTGTGTTTTATAGATGTCATAGGAAAGTAGAATTTGGACCCAAATGCATACTCAAAAACAGGTTGGAATAAACTCAAAGACATACCTTTAATAATAAGATTGTTAAAGAGTCCATCCAAAAGTCAATCCAAATAATCCAAAAGAAGAAGTGGGAACACAAGTGATATACAACACAATCCAAAACGCAGGCAGATAACACACAAGGAAGATTAACAATGTGCAACAACAATTAAAGAGAAAGACAGGGCCTCAGTACTCCCTCATGAGATAATCAAGGAAAATGGACACAGGAGAGTGACGAGACACAGCTAAAACTAATCAAAGCAAGGCAAGGAAGAAAACTACATACAAGGGACATGAGACAAATGCTTCAAAATAAAACAGGAAGCAACTAAACAGGGTAATGTCCAGTGCAGACACAGGGACAGCAACAAAACACTAAGAACACTGAACCAAAACATGAGTGAACTAGAAACAGAATACCACCAGAACTCAGAGTGCAAGAAATGATAATGGTAATCAAAACTAAACTTCAAGAATAGACAAACTCTCAATAATAATCATGAGAAAACTCAAAATAGGCCCCCCAAAAAGACAAAGATACTCTCCGTTTGAACCAAAAATGTATTTGAATCAATCAATCAGTTTAATATGGCATGTCTTGGCCTTCTCCTCCTGTTTCCTTTCCTTAAGAAAGCTTCTTGACAGCCACACTTCCACTGAGACAATTTCTGATGAGGCTTCATTGAAAGGCGACATGTATCTGTGTCAGATCTCCTTTTGCCCTCTACTTGTGCAGTTTCCTCAAATATTTTTAAGGATGCTCTGCACAACATGCCGAGATATATTTTCAGTTTTCTGGCTAAGAGTTCTTTGGGAATCACCTTGATGGTGCAAAAACACTATTACATGCCTGTCAAACTCTGTTATCGCTGGCATTTTTCAAAGATTTAGCTAAAGAAATGGGAACAAAATATGTGGTTTTGTGACAGGCTGCAAGTAACAAAAGTGCATAAAGATATAATTTGTTCTTTACAAAGTTTTCTGTTACGTATAGACAAAACACTGGTTCATCCCTTGAGTTAGGTGGAATTTTATGCTTTAGTGATTCATAGGTCAGTGTTAAGTGGCTTAACAAAATCAAAAAACAATCCTCTGAAAATGATCAGGTACAAGAACTGGACTGAAAATGAGTATAAAAGCAGCCAATATCCAAAGAAAGCCCAAAGAACTAGTACTTAAAACCATATTTAAAAAAATACATGAATACAAGAAAGTCTGACTTTTTGAATTATAAAGAACACAATAGTGTACGTGACATCAGTTCAACTAGCATTCCTAATAAACATGAAATGTTTGAAATGTAAAACTTCAAAAATACAATAGAATATATCTGCCTCAGGACTTCTGTGTCTTTTAATTTTATGTCAGATGCTGTTTACACTGGTCACATGGATGTCTGCAAATACTGAGACACTGGATGAGATAGAGTGTGATGTGCCTCCCAATGAAAATCACATTTGACTGTGGTAACACCAGCATAGCTGCAATATTCGACTTTTCTAGATCTACTTTTAAATATTCCTATCTCATTAGTAATTTCAACTTGAAGACAGCTTCTTATCATGATAAATGAGCCAAGATGCAACAGCAGCATTTAAAAGCCTCAGCAAATCAAAAGAACTTTGCTCTTAAGCAGCTCAATCTGAGCTCTCACCTCTCTAGTCTACATTACTAAGTCTTAAACTACACACTTAGTTGCCCGTCATTACTTGCGACATTGTCTCTTTCTGAATCCAAAATAGCCTCACGAGCGACTGTAACGGCACATTTTCATAAGCAGAAAAAGCATGCTTTCATCAGTGGTTGTGCATTCTCTTCAGGTGAATAGCTCCATTCCTTTCTCATTAAATGTAATTACTGCTGACACCGCAAAGACACCAGGAGAATAATCAAAAAAAAAAAAAAATGGCAATTGAAACACAATGTCTGTACAGAAGGCCAAGAAAAAGACACATTTGACCATTAAGAGGGAATTGTATTGCTGCACTAATTCTATTACGCGCAAGGAAGATTTAGTGAATATAGCCACTGATCCAAAGTTAATTGGGGTGACAAAAAAAGGAGATCTAAGCTAAAGGCCAGTGAGTTGACTGGGTTTTGTGACAGACTCCTTCAGCTGCCTGACAACTGCAAAACACCCAAAGAATAGCCTGTGTGGCCAGACGGAAAGAGCTACAGACAAATAAGCTGGCTACTTGACAAAGACTCTTAAGAGAAGGCTTGTTCAAGCTTCTACATTTGTATTCCAAGTAAATTGCAGGGTGGGGGCTAATGTAATTGAAAACTGTTGGGGTGTTGGGGGGGTCAGCAAATTCAATAGATTTGGGAAAAAAAAGAGTTTGTGTCTTGGTTAGCAATGTGAACCTGAAATAGCCCTGCAGAGAATTATTCTTCTGTCCAAATAATAGCTTCCATCCTGCCCTCGATCAGTTTGATGTGAAGAAGAATAAGAGCATGAAATCATCACCACTAACCATGTCAAGGGTAGCATTTACTAAAAGAGGATTTCTCTAAGAAGGATTTCTTTATTTTAATGGATTCGGGTATTTTCAAGCTGAGGTGAAAAAAAAGGGAACAATTGTGTTCCATAACCAAGATTTGGTCGTTTATTTGTGAGTGGGATCTTAATTCAACTCCATGACCTTTACAGACAATTGAAGGAGCGGCAACAAAATAGCTAATTTTGAGACATTTGAAAAGAATGTTTCCTGCTTGATTTTTAAAATATGTTTTTTTTTTTTCAGGTCATATTTTATTATATTTTATTATTATTGCACCTCATAAAAAGGTCTACCATGAGTAATTTGACCTTTATCTGATGTCAGTTTATTTACTTCCCTATAGCAGTAAATGTTGTAATGTAAATGAATCCCTGAAAACTCCAATTACTCAGCAAGAAGACAGATATAACAAACAAACAGCAATCTCTGGGGGCTTAGAAATGAAGAGAGACTGGAAATGCCAAAAAAAAAAACAGTTATCATGAGTGGCCATTTCAAGCTGACTCCAAGGCAACTCTATCCCCCATAGACTTCCTATGTTAAAATGGCTACATTTACAGCAGAAATAAGCATGTTTACAACTTGGTACAAGATGGTTTGGATCTCACATATGGGCTATGGATGCAACTCTACAGTATTAGTTCTCTAGCATTAGCTATAGGTTAGCATTCTACCTTCACTTCTAAATATGGTCACTTCTGCTGCCAAAAAAATTAAAAAAAATCATACCAGCTGCAATTTTAAAACTAATGCTTCTGAGTGCATGTTTTTCAAAACAACTTGCATGTAGACACTTGAAAAGTTTTTGAATAATCTAGAATTCACCCTAAAATACAACCAAACCCATATCTCCATTTTTCCAGGGATAACTATCAGCAGTTTGTTAAGCGCCTTATTTATGAAAATCCACCTGTGGATTGTCTTAAATGCTTATCTAATGAAGGTCACAGGGTTGTGAAGCCTATCCCCATCCCCTATCTAAGCTGACATTTTGCAAAAGGTGGGACTAGTCCATCATACACAGAGGCAGGCAATCATTCGCACTCACTGCCAACTGATCTATCATAAATATCTTTTGTGGCACAGAAAGAACATACAAATTCCACAGAGAAAGTCCGCAGCATCAAGTTCAAATAGTCTCGCGCTAACCACTGTGCCACAAATGTAAAAAAAAACAACCTGTATTTTAATATTACAATAGCTAATGAACGGAGCAATCAAACAAATAGTTGCTCATATTAGCTGCAGTAAATGAAGTCTTTTTCACTATTACTCTTCCTGAACAGTTTACTAATGGTTATGCAAGTTACGCCAGATTGTAGCTATAATTACAATTCATACTATGTGCATATAGAATGTTTGCATTACATTTTTCCCAGGTGATGTGAGAATATTCTTTCTTTGGAGCTGAAATATGGAACCACCACCAGATTTAGTTAGTTTTCATTCACTCTTTAGACATTTAAAAAAATACTGAATCATAAGCTGAAATAGCAATCCCTTTGAAAATGCTTGAAAGTGCAGCCCTCTAATATGAAGGAGACAGAAGCAATATTTTCAAACTTGCACTTTAAAATGGCATAAAAATACAAAACAAAAGACATTTCATGTGCAATCACTATACATTGTCATACCATTAAATATATTTGAGCTTAACCTAAAACTTTTTCCATGCCATTTAACAACATAAAATGACAGGAAATGGTCTAAAGTAGCATATAATATACTTAAAATAACAGTTGTCTGTATACGTGTGATCTCATAGAAAGTTGGCATTATTAAAACTCACACAGCGAGCAAGCATTTCCTTAAAGCCACCTCAAGACAGCAGGGAGCAAGTACACAATTAGGAGGAAGGAGTTTTTAAGTTATGTAACTCTTTGAAGGCCATTCTAGTAATTGGAAATTAAATATATCCTGGAATCATCATAGGAAAGCTGCAAAGCTGGGTTGAATGCGAATGACTTTTCCATGAATGGACAAAACACTCTGAAAATAAATAAATGGCAGCCAGCATGCGTCATGAGAAAGGTGCTTTCAGATGGAAGCGGTCTCCAATCTCCAGTCAGCATCCTCCCGCATGTGAGAAACAAACAGACCATCTGGAGTATCGATAAGAGTGCGTGTGCGCTTTGAAGTATCCATGGGAACAGCACATCAGCACATAATCAGACCATCTCTATACATTATGAAGAGATGTTTTCAATCAACACCAATGTATTTTCCACTTACTATACTAGAGAAGTCCAAGCATAGATCACACTGCAGTAATAATGTACGAAAGACGTAAAATTTTCATGCACCGTTCTGCCACCAGCGAACGTGCTAAAGATAGCTAAGTCTGGCTAGCATCAACATTCGAGCTATTTGCAAGATTTTGTTTGAAAAATCAGCATATCAGATTCCTACTTTGTTGCTGCACCATTTTCACTGATGCATATTTGCAATAATGCCAGCTGTTGACATGAGAAGAGCTGCGCTGATTATTCTCAGCCTTTAAACAAAGTGCTTTCAGAAAAATCAACAAGCTGAGCTTCCTTTTAATGACCTATCAAACATGTGCTTTATAGTTTATAGCTCTCAAAATTTGAAAATATGTACATTTGAGCTGCGGGTAGTCCACCCAGAATTAAATTTTCCTCCTTCTTGTGACCTCAAAGTAAAGTGTGATCTCTAACAAATGTGATAAATCCTGTTCTGCCATGGTGCGTGCACACAAGTCCCCCACTGCCCTCGTGCTTCTCATTAAAAATGAATTGAATAGTAGCGGGTGTCACTTTTCATGTGAAAAGGGTGTAAAGCAGTAAAGTGAGTGAAAGGAAAAATCTATTACAGCCCAGAAACATTTTGCAGGCACACCAAACCCCTAAAGTGCTCCTGTTGGTTACAAACCGCTTTTGAACTTCCGTGATTTGATATTTCTGGAGATGAAGACGCTGTCAAAACACATCCTGACAGTCCTTTCCACAAAGTATTAAAATTAAACCATCAAAGGAGATATGTTAGATTTTCTTAATGCAGATCTGTCATATATAGTAAACAGCTTTTAAAAAATTGAAGGGGATGCTTTTTTCTTTAACTTTGGTTTGCAGATGCATTAAAGGAGAAAAATAAAATTGTAAAAAAAAAAATGTCTTGTATTTTAAAGTATGTATCATGGCTGCATTTGGATCACAGGCAAATAAACACGACTTAGACAACTCTCTTCACTTCAAACAAACAAACTAATGGACATACTTTCAAAAGACCAATTTGGTTTCACTGATGACAGCCTTCTCCGAGAGAAAGATTTCTCTCTGTGAATTTCTACCATCTTACACAATCTCAAACAATCTGTTGATGTTGAGGCGGTCAATACACCAATTTAGTATTATGTAGAATACATCTAGGCACAGCTCTATGCAGTTGTTCACTAATTTTAATGAAATATTTAAAGAAATAAGATGCTGACAGCTTTTAGTTTAACAAGTTTTATCCAATTTACTGCATGCATTCACTATCAACTGATAAGTGATTACGCATGCACACTATTTTGTATGCAATTACCGTATTGATCGTTATTAATGACGTGTGATACTACGCCATAATTTTTGTTTGAGTATTTAAATTAAATACAGATTTATCCAAAAAAAAAACAAAAAAAAAAACTGCTGACTGATGGACCCACTATGGCCAATAATCTATTTTCCTCCAACACATTGTCACAGTTTATTGTTCAAAGCCTCCGTCTGTGCCCTGCTTCTCTGTGACAGTGGCGAATAGCGTATTCACTGCAAACAACCCTTTTGAGAGCTTTTCAGATGCATCTAATCCTATTAACGAGGAGGTGTAATTGATAAATAACTTACTACTTGCTCAGCCCTCTCATTGCATCATATTAGGGCAGAGATAAACTGTAATATGAAGAGCCCTTAGCGTTAAAGAAGTGTGCACTAAACCATCTGTCCTTCATTGTTTTATAATGCCAAAGCTCTCACATAAAGAAAACAGTTGTGTAACATTTTATTTGCAGCCAGGAACACCTGCTCACAGTTCATGACTTCAAAAGACAACTTATGTTCATTATTTAATACAAATAAGGTGGCCACTCATGTGCTCGCTATAAAGACAAAGAAACTGTGATCACTGGGGTTAAATAAAGGAAATATTTTAATGCAAATCTTTTTATAAATATTACTTTGACTATCCCTATTATTTGAATTATCATGTGCATTTTCCTATGCAGCATACACCTACACAATGCAGAAGTTGCACTTAAGTTGCAATCACTGACTGCTGTTTTTTGTTTGTTTGTTTTGTTTGTTTGTTTTTCTAAAGAGGTACTGAACAACAGTCTTTATGAGCAGAATGTGGGGCAGTAACACAAAATTTGGAGGGTAGTTCTTAAATTTGATTTTTATCTAAGTTCCATTACATATAATCAACACATCAGTGGCTTACTAAAGCATTTTCTAGTTTGTGCATACTGTAGAGTTATTATCATACTAGTAATCCTAGCCACAGCAGTAAAACCACCTGTCATCCTTCTTCAGCCATCAGAACAGCTCTGACCCATCAGAGCATGGACACAGTTCGTCTGAAAGTGCCCCCTGGCGTATGGTACCAGGCTTTTGGCAGCACATCCTTTGGTTCCTGGTTGCAGGATGGAGCCTCTGTGGAGCTGGCTTGCTACATAGCATCTTGCAGATAATTGATCAGATTGGGATCAAGGGAGTTTGGAGGCTGGGTCAATATCAGTGCTGTGGGAGTGTGATTGATCTGGAACAGTGGGTGGTCAGCCACATGAATGCCATGACACGATGAGAACACTGCATTGTAATGAGATAATCAGTGCTATTTGCTTCACCTGTCAGTGGTTATAATGTTGTGGCTGGCTGGTGCATGATTTTGTAAGTCAACCTCCAGGGCTGACAAATGAAGACAATGCAAATTGCCAATGAGTGCAGTTCATACTAGTGGTCAGTTGAGGCTGGCTCCAAAATGTAGTCAGTTTCCATAGGCTCCTTTGTCAAAATGACCACCTTTACAACATTCAGAAGCATTTTTACATGCTTTACATTGTATAAAAATTGTTTTGGCTTCACTGTGGATAGTTGCTTCCTTCATAACAAGTATAATATAAATGTAATGTGAAGTCACTGTGAGACCTTTCCACCATGTTTGTGGTGTTGGTGGCTTTTGGAGCATTTTAATGTAATTATCTGACAAAGATCAGTCCATGCTGTGGTACAGACCATCTAAGAAGTTAATGCTTCAGTTTTACTTAGTGAAATTCTAGCATTTTATTAGTCTGTTACTTAGAATTAATTAGCAGATATCTGTGTCTATATGTCCACCCATGCTGTTTATTAATTCAGCTTGATAAGCAAGCTGATAGCTTATCACTTCATCCTCTCATCCAAATATAGCAACTTCTACCTTTGAAAATCTAACAAGGTGCTAATGCTGAGGGGTCAAACCCAATGGGTGACATCACGGTGGCTGCGTCCATCTTCTAGACTGTGTGCATGGGTCCCATACATCAGTGAAAAATATGCCTTCAACTCGTCTCAGATCTGGTGGTCAGGCATACAGCAACTATTGAACGGATTGCAATGTACAGACATTCACAGACCTCAGAAGATCAATAGCTTTAAATTCTCCTTGTGTTGCACAAATGCTAGTGTGCTATAACATTAAACCCAGATGGTGAACATGATACCTACATGTGTTATCATGTCAGCGTCGCTGTGAGCAGATTAGCGCAAAGCACTTAATATGTACTCTTTAACAAGTAACAGAAGACCAATCTGTAAATTAAAATTATACAGGGACTTTAAATGGCATGGGAACACACAGGAGACAAATATACCTAAAATGGGAGAATTCATCCCTTAGTTAGCTTTTCTCTGAGTAGACTGACTGCCAGATGAAGTCTGTTTGCCAAGAAAAACTGCTATCTATTCTGCAAACTGTAATGTAATCCACTTACCTTGGCTCCTATTTATGTGCCCTTATAGCCTTATAAAAGATTAATTATCACATAAAGTCACCAATATTAGTACAAATCTCCCGTGATGCTGTTGGAATAATTTCAGCACCCAGACACACACACACACAAGTAATACCTCGACCATAAGCACATGTGCCTGCACACATATGCACACAGAAGTCATGCTTTTCATTCAAAATATTCTGAAATTGAATCACTGAAACGTGTGGGGTCCCACTGCATGTAATTTAACCACCACCACCAGCCTAAGTGGGTGCACCACACTGCCCGCCTCTTTGAGTGCAATATACCACCCTCATATTTCAATCAATAATCAGGTAGGGATACAATTAGTAACTTGGAAGGCTTGTGAGAGTCACGTGACAGATCAATCGAGCAGAGAGGCGGCGCACTCATTGAGGTGATTCACAGCCCAACAGTTTGTCCCACGCTCAGCCTGAATCCATGCCGTCTATCTTCTTTATATGAAGCTTTCAAGGCTGGAAATATGCATCTGTCAAACGTCCCCCATTACTCCAGCTGCCTGTCACACCTGGGGCAGCTCACAACCAACCAGAAAAAAAAGACGGAGTGTAGCTGTCAGCACAGAACCCTCAGTGGACTGAAAAGGCACCAGCTTCCCCATTTCTCTGACTCTCATTTCCTCAAAACGCGGATATTTTTCTGGGTCTCCGGCTGAGTGCTGGGTTAATGAAAGAGGCTGTGTCAGGCAAGCTGAGGCAGCTTCTTTTTGCTCTAGAAAACATTAACACATATGAAACCTATATGGCCAACATACAGTATACACTGCACAACACAACAACACTTTTACATCTCTAGGCTGATGGTTGTGTCACTGATTTTGTATCATTAACAGCTGTGAAAAAGCACATTTTTTTTTCCCCTCAGTGTTGTGTGCAAGGTGGGGTGTATCGCTAAGCAAGCAGCATAAATGCTTCAGAACTGTTACACTGTGGCTGTGGAATGTGGCGAGTCTGGTTAAAATGAGCAAGTTTTCTGTGTGTGTCCTTAAATTAAAGTGCAGTTTCAGCTCCTGCTGTTAGTGTTCCCACTGCAATGTATCTGGTTGTTCTCTCACCTCAACAACCAGTGCCTTTTCACATCACAAAGCTATTTCTCTCATTTCTTTCCACAGTCCAAGAGAGTGCTGCAAACTATGTCATGAATGAAATATAAGCACAGCGCTGTATTACTTATGAGACCTAACGCAACTTTGCTCAGAGCTATTTTCAGATTTCATTTAAATTCATCAGTATGATGAATATTCTTATACCACAGACACAACCGATGGGACATCGGTCCTCGAGAAAATATTAGCTAAAGATGAACTTCAAAGATTACTTATCAGCAAAGACCACCTTTCAACATTCATCATTACAGCAAAAGCCATCTTGCAAAGCTCCTCCAAAGCAGACAAACCCACCATGAGACATGATTTAAGTGACACTAATGTGCTTCACTGTAGCGTTTCAGAAGTAAAATTGCATTGTCCTATTGTTTATTTAAACTTCAAAGGCTAAGCGTTGCTCATGGGGCATTTTTAAACTCATTTAAACATCTCTAAAACAAGGGAGGCAAAAGGCAAGGTCTGCTTCAGTAATTTATGCAAATTTATATATTCATTTGCATTTACAAAGATTACACTTTGAAAGGAAACTGTTTTCACAAACACCACAGCCATGAATAGCAATTGCTATATAGTTAACACTATGACCCAACCTTTTCTTGTATCACACAGTAGTAGAATAAACCTAATGATTCTCTCACTTGCTCATTTCAATGGACATGGACTTGCAACTTAGCCAGCCTGCTCAGGATTAAAAAAAAATGTTTTAATCCATTCAGTCATACAGCTTTAGATGTTCTGAGACAGGGAGTCTGAAGATGAGAGCAACTGTTCTTGCTCATGAGACTGAAAGCTTCACTATCAGGTTTTCTCTGGTGTATACAAAGTCACATGTGATCACTCTATAAATATACCAAAGAGAAAAATCCCTTTGTTCAGGAAGGACAGCAGCTCCTAATAAACAGTGCCCACTGGACACCTGCCGATCTGTGAACACTTGAGCTTCCCTAACTCTTAACTCACTTTGTGCCACCAGCTTTGACCAGTGAAAGCCCATTTCCGTATCTGTTTCGTTCCATGCTGAAGACTACATTTCTCATTCTTTCTGTCTCATTGCCTAGCTCTGTTTTGTGCATAATCTCTCTTTTCTTTTTTATCTAAGGACTACACAGTCCTACCTTCTATCACTCTTCTGCCTGAAGTAAAATTCCTGAAGTTATTATTGTAACAAGTTACTTGCAATAAAAGGACACATAAAAATCACATTAGAGTGTCTCAACTTTGCTCACACTGTCTCTCTTAAAACAATCAGAGCTCCACTTCAAATTCATCACGGCAAACAGAGCAAGGAGAAACTAGAAATACAGAGAAATCTTTTTGTCCACAACGAGGAGAGAGCAATCAGGCTTTTTTGCTTTAAATGTCATAAATCCTCAGTGCAAACCGAACAAAAAACAAAACAAAACAAAAAAAAAAGATCTTACCTGAGGTTTTGGTGATGCTGATGCTGTAACAGATCCTATCTGTCTCTATGGTTCAGAATCACAGAGAAAGAAGGAGAGAAGGGGGGGAAAGGCAAAAGAAAAGGAGGGGCAAGCAGAGCGTAGAGAAAGAGAGGGAGCAGGAGAAATCAGAGGAAAGGCGAGAAAGTGTCTGTGGACCATACGAGAGAAAAAGCCAGAGAGGAGACAGCAGTGATAGTGGTGCTCTCACACAGCGCGGCGTTACACTGAAGGGGATGTGCTGGCTCTCGGAGGTGGTACTTCTCAGCCAAATGACATCTGCCTCTCTCTTAAAAACCATTGGCTAAAAGGGATGATTTCCTAATAAGCCATCCCTGCTGTCTCCAAGTGAACACACCCCCTCCTTCTTTCCCACTGCATATGCATACACAGATGTATGTACACCCACCCAAACACACACACCTACACACAGCCACACACACACACACACACACACAGTCGGATATTCTTTTTCCGTGCAGTCTGCAAAGATTGTCTCTGCCACTTCATTTGCCCTATTTTTCCTCTTTCTAGTCTCTTGCCAAGCACTTTCTCATTTCTTTATTCTCTGAGGTCCCCTGCCATACACGCATTGTCATTTTTCACAATTGTTCACAAAAGTGTTTTTGTCTTCCAGTTCAAAATTGTTTCCCCTTTCAATTATATTTTTTTGGAAGATACAGTTAGCCTTTTGCAATTGCTTTTAAAAACTGAGAATTTATTTTTAACAAAGGCTGACAAGTTGTGGCAGTGACTCAAATGCTGGTATCCTTCATGCTTTTTGTATTGCTCTTTGATCATTTTACTTGCTTTATCAAGTTTATCATACAGTGATTACGTATTGAGCAGAAAACTATAGTTACAGTGCCATGAGAAAGTATTTTCCCTCTTCCTGTTTTCCTAGTTTTTTGTATATTTTTCACACTAAAATATTTCGAGATAATCAGAGTAAACACAAAATGCACTTTTTAAACAATGGTTTAATTAATTAAGGGAAACAAGCTATCCAAACCTACCTGGCCCTATGTGTAAAACACTGGTAGCCACGAGTGCTACCCCTCAATACTGGCAGTAGAATCTTTAGGTGGTACAAATCCCCTGGAAGCACAAGTTCAAGAAAACATAATTACCAGGTCTCTGTTGATCTTAATAAAGGTGCAGATGAGCCTCGGTGACTTTATTCACCATATCAATTCAAGCAAATGTCTAAGTAAGACCCAGGAGTAAGAAATACTAAAATTATAATAAACTACTGAGAATAAAATCACCATCAGGAACAGGCATTATTATGGTAAGAACTATAGCTGGGCATTCATTTATTTAGAGGTTTTGACTAATACTCAACTGAGGGCAATAGCATGTTAGCTTTTATACATTATATGCCATGGAAATAACATTGAAAGCTGAGTTACTAGCGTGACTAATCAGATGAGCTATTACATATACAGCCAGCAAATTCTTAGACCCATTTTGATCCATTCCATTGCAGCATGGTCTTCTTCATCACAAAATAATACTGAAGAAATGTTTTCAGGTTGAATAAGACCCATCACTGATGGGAGAATCCTCCCACCATTAATGCAAATATAAAATAAAGAAATCAGGATAACATTAAAGCCCCATTTCATTCAGAAAACCCTTCAGCAGACATCTAATTGCCTTCTGCAAAACAATTTTCCCAAACTTGAAGGCCTGAAATCCTTTATGTTGTTCACTCTCCACTTCAGATAAATACACCCAAAGTGTACAGAGGGTTCTGAATAATATCCAGTAATATCGTGTTGCATATCTGTGAAGAATACAGGCACTAAATTTCAGGGCTCAACTCCTTGTGGTTTTGGAGTCTGTAGGCCTCACAGACAGAAAGACGGACAGTCATATGAATATTGTGTTTCATATCTTTAAAAAACAGCTTTATTTGTCACATACATTTACATGCAGTGAAATTCAGTCTCTGCATTTAACCCATCACACATAGATTATGTAGCACACACAGCACAACGTGTAGCAGAGGGTAGCTAGAAAGTGCCTGGGGAGCAACCTGGGAGGTTGGGGCCTTGCTCTGGGGATTCGAACCAGGGTTCTCTCGGTGATGAACCCGCTTCTTCTCCTTTTGGCCACCACTCCCCTAGTAAGAGTAAAGAACACATATGCCAGATTTCATGGCTCAACTCCTTGTGGTTTTGGAGTCTATAGACTGGAAAAGTAAAACCTCACAGACAGATGTCCAGACAGATGGGCAGACGGATGGTATGACACAATATGTTTCTGCTTTACATCAGTTGAAAGTGTGGAGATTAGTATTCTCCACAACTAATAAAAATATAATATACATTTTGAAGTCAGGTTAACATGACAGCCCCATTTCATCACAGAACCCCTACAGCAAAGATCTGATTACCTTGTGCAAATCTATTTTGCCCTAATTTGCAGGCCTTGCCCTAATCCAGGGGTATCCAAACTTTTTTCAAGGAGGGGAAGATTTGATCATGTACTGTAAAAGTGAACGAGGGCGAACAGTCCCCTAATGACATTATTTTAAACAATAAAAGATGCATATAAATGCATATAAATATTATTTTACTCTTTTCATTTTTATGCAGCCAAAAAATGAAGTAAGCAAATGCAACCATTAAAGGTGAACGCATTGAATTCTGTCATTCAGTCATTGAATTTACCAGTGAGGAATAGGATGACTGCTGTATACCTCTTCAGCTGAGCTGACCTGGAGTTGTTTTGCTTTTTCAGCATGGTCACTGTTTGATAGCTGAAGGGTCAGAGCACATTTAATACATGCATACATACACCTGCAGAACCACAGACATATGTGCAGAGCCCTCTGTGTCATCTATGACCCCCACCCAAACCCCACGACTGGGCCATTAGTCAATCTTCTTCTTTTTGAGGTTTTGGCAGACATCTGTTGTATGACGCTGCCTCCAATAAAGTTAAAAAGAGGAACTGCATGCGGAATCATATTTATTGTTTGTGTCGACCTTTGGCCATTATTGACCCGCGGGCTGGATTTTGGACATGCGTCCTCCATGAATCGCCACCTTATCATGGTGGAGGGGTTTGTGTGTCCCAGTGATCCCAGAAGCTATGTTGTTCGGGGGCTTGTCCCCCTGGTAGGGTCTCTCATGGCAAATTGGTCCTGGTTGAGGGTCCAGACAAAGAGCAGTTCAGAAGACCCCTATGTCTGCAACAACAAGGGAACAGTGTACCCTGCCCGGGATAGGGTTACCGGGGCCCCACCCTGGAGCCAGGCCTGGGTAGGGAGCTCGAGGGAGAGCATCTGGTGTCCGGGCACTAGCCCATGGTGCCCGACCGGACGCAACCTGAAGAGGTTACATTGGCCCACCCTCCTGTAGGCCCACCACCTGCAGGAGGCATCGTAGGGGTCGGGTGCAATGTGTGTCGGGCGGTGGCCAAGGGCAGAGGCCCTTGCGGACCGATTCTTGGCTATCAAGACTGGCTATAGGGACATGGAATGTCACCTCTCTGGTGGGGAATGAGCCTGAGCAAGTGCATGAGGTTGAGAGATACCAGCTAGTTATAGTTGGGCTCACCTCAACGCACGGCCTGGGTCCTGGAACCAGTCTCCTAAAGAGGGGCTGGACTCTGTTCCAGTCTGGAGTTGCCCTCGGTGAGAGCGGCAAGCTGGGGTGTTTATTCTTGCCTGCCTGTACTTAGAAGTTTTCTCTGGTGGACAAGAGGGTTGCATCCCTGCGCCTTCGGGCCGGGGTATGGGTCTTGATTGTTGTTTGCGCGTATGCGCCGAATGACAGTTCAGAGTACCCACACTTTTTGGAGATGCTGGGTGGGGTGCTGGAAGGTGCTCCATCTGGTGACTTCATTGTCTTGCTGGGGGACTTCAAGGCACATGCGGGCAATGACAGTGAGACCTGGAGGGGCGTGACTGGGAGGAACGGCCTGCCTGATCTGAACCCGAATGGTGTTTTGTTATTGGACTTCTGTGCGAACCACAGTTTGTCCATAACGAACACCATGATCGAACATAAGGATGTCCATAAGTGCATGTGGCACCAGGACACCCTAGGTCGCAGGTCGATGATTGATTTTGCAATCATATTATCAGATCTGTGGCCATATGTTCTGGACACTCAGGTGAAGAGAGGAGCTGAGCTGTCAACTGATCACCACCTGGTGGTGAGTTGGATCAAGTGGCGGGGGAAGATGCTGGACAGACCCGGTGCACCTAAACGTATTGTAAGGGTGCAGTGGGAATGCCTGGCAGAAGTCCCTGTCCACGAGATCTTCAACACCCACCCCCCGGCAGAACTTCAACAGCATTCCGAGGGAGGCTGAGGACATCGAGTCCGAATGGACCATGTTCCGCACCTCCATTGTTGAGGCCGCTGCTCAGAGCTGTGGCTGCAAGGTG
>VUQJ01042588.1:0-14094 GCA_015108635.1 Andinoacara biseriatus
GTGACTTTCCTTGTATGCATGTGTGTGAATAAAAGCTGCGGGGGGCAGCGGCTCGGCGAAGATCCCCTCCCCTGTGTTCTGTGGGACACACAGGACGGCTTCCCTTGCAAGTAAAATAAGAGTTGTGCGTTTGTTCCTTGTCTTTAAAATGATCTGAACCCATCAATTATATAATGTTGTTAAGTATTTTTTTAAAGAAATTGAAGAATAAAAGACTAAATTAAAACAGTGGCATATACAATAAATAGCACACAATGTGCACAATTGGGATGAACATTCACACAGTGACCAACGTTGTCATGGTCCCTGGTCCTTGGACCCAGAGTTTTTGAGTTCTGTGGGTTCGTGATTTCTTTTTAACGTTTTTTGAGCTTCATTTTCCACCTTGGCCCGGCCTCTCTCTCTCTCTCTCTCTCTGTGGAGTTTGCATGTTCTCCCCATGTCTGCGTGGATTTTCCCTGGGTACTCCGGTTTCCTCCCACAGTCTAAAGACATGCATCTACTGGGGTTAGGTTAATTGGCCAATCTAAATTGCCCATAGGTGTGAATGAGAGCATGAATGTGAGTGTGAATGGTTGTCTGTGGTTCTGTGTTGGCCCTGCGACAGGCTGGCAACCTGTCCAGGGTGTACCCTGCCTCTCGCCCCATGTCTATAAGAATTAACATCTTTGTTTTCAGTTCATAGGTCTGCAACCTGAGAAACTGTCTATCTCATCCGACTCATTTTAAAACCTTTTGCGTTGCTAAGCTCCACCTCCTCTGTCGTCACCAGTCTTCTCATCCAAGGGTCCTTGATGCTGTTGTCGCCTCCTAGCCCAGCTAAAGTGATATTCTTTCAATCTCCAGAGAAGTCTCTAGATGGTCTCCTTTGACATCATCCACCTCCAGCTCAGCTGCTGGCCTCTTGTTCATTGTGGATGGAGAGTATGGTTTGGGGCACGGCTGCAGGGGAGAGGTGGGGCATTTGGTTTGGAGAGGGGCATCAGGGGGGACATTGTGTTTATGGCTTTTTACACAGTAGCTGGCAGGAGGAGAGGTGGACTGAGCTGAGCTGAGCTGAGGTGGATACCTGCCAGGAAACAGAAAGCGAGTGTAAATATGTGGAGAGAAACACAATAAAGGGTATTGTGGCAAACACCAAGTGTAACTGCATGTGTCTTAGGACTAACCTGAGGCTTCCGTGACACATTCATATTTGTGTTCCAGGCTGTCTCCAGCCACCCATGACAGGGGGTTGTTATGGTTGCTGTACAAGATAAGTCTTGCACAGTGTTGATCTCATGAACAAAAGATGAGACTGGAATGCAGTGCTCCCAAATACAGGAAATGCTGACTGGAATAAACCAAGTATTGACAAATCACTGGGTGCAAACCATAAATAATTTCTTTCAATATATGTGCAGTTGTGGTCATAAGTTTAAATTCACTCATTGTGTGCATGAATGTCATTCTGTAATTCGGGCTTTTAATTTCTTTTAGCGGATCTTTTCCCAGGCTGAAGTGATTATATCATCAATCTTTAATAACTTAAAAAAGAAGAATTGGGTGCATGAGTTTGAATTTATTTTTGGATTATCTCTAATCCACACAGGGTCAAAAGACCCATGCATGCTCAAAAATACACATACACTCAGTTAAATATTTTAATAAATGGTGCTGAAGGAGCTCCAATGTCTTTTAACTTGACTAGTTTCTCTTTGTCCCCCTAAAAAGCATTTGTTGAACAACTCTCAAAGTTGTTTTTAATTTTGTTTAACTTTCTCATTGTTTATTTATCCTAATGATGCTGGGGTTTGTTAGCGTTTATATTGTTTCACATGTTCTCTCTTTAGTATAATTCCATGGGACGTTAGAGTTTAGTTCTTCCTCTGTCTTTCTTCTTTGGTGTTCCTTCCTCATGTATCAAATCTAGTGTGCGCTGTTATTTGTGTGTCTGCCTTCCCCATTTAGTTTCACACTTCCTGTTTTATTTTGAGTCAGTTGTCCTCTTGCAATGCTTTCAGTTTTGCTTCCCTTGTCTCATCTCTTGTGATTCCGTTCAACTTTGTCTTGTTCTCCACAGCTGTTTACACTTCCCTATCATCCCTCTGTATTTATTGTCTCAGTCTCCATTATCAGATTGTCTGTTTATATTCTCAGTTCCCTTGCCTCTGTGTTTCCAAACTTATGTTACCTTTGTTCATAGTTTTCAGTATGTTTTAGTAGTCTTAATTCTATTTTCTATTTTGTGTTCAGCCTTAGTTTTCTGGCCAGCAGTCAAATAAAGATGTGTTTTCAGTTTACCCCGTTTGCCTCTACTCATTCTGCATTTGTGTCCTCACGTTTCCACGCTCCACACCCTGTAGACCACTGACCACTGACAATCCACCAAGTGTGGACTCAGCGCATGCTATTAAGGGAGAATTCAGGGAGAAGATTGCTGCTTGCAATTGAGACTCTTTCAGTTGGACTAGCTGCCATGGATACCATTATTCAAAGTAAGCCACAATTTCTCCAGTCTCCAAAGGTTTCCAGTCTGTACGCCTTTCTGACCACTACAAAAGAACCATTACAAGCACAGGAATTGGCTTTTACCCTTACTGTCGCCTCCCCTTTCCCACATCAACTCCATACCCATGCATGCCAGAGCCTCCCAAGAGACTAATGTTTCACAGCAGGCTTCCTCAGAGGCTGTTGCTCTTCCTGGGATTTCCCCTGGGATTGAACAGCCTTCATTCGTCTTTGCTTCTAGGGTGGTGTTGGCCAGGGCCCACCCCATTCCTGCACCTGACTCTTCCCAGGGTGAGGATGGCCAGGCCTCAGGTTCCGCTTCAGCATCTAGATTGGGCAGCAGCCGGTCTTTTAGGAGGACTGCAAGTTCTGCAGAGCAGCCTCAATCATCAGAGAAGTCAGAGTCACATTTGCCTCTGCCAACTTTAGCCATCAGAGGGCTTCCTTCGCTGCCACTGAACCCCCTCTCTATTTTTAAGATTAGGCTTAAAACCTTCCTTTTTCATAAAGCTTATAGTTAAGGCTGGATCAGACAACCCTCAATCCTCCTTTAGTTACACTGCAATAGGCTGGGGGGTTCCCATGATGCACGGAGTGTTTTTGTTTTGTTTGTTTTTTCATTCTTTGTCACTCTTTCTGTATTTAATCGTTATTAATCTCTGAGAGATCACAAGGGAAGAAGATGGCCTGTATGAGTGCAGGAGTGAGATGAATGATAATTGTCAGGTGCTTTCCAGCCATTTTGTGATTTTGATTTCGGCCTCCTTCAAAGTGAATTCCCGTACTTGAGAGAGAAAAAGAAAATGAGAACAGATGTTTCAGGCATGGGGGCCACATTATGTGCTGTACTGAGCTAAACAGGCTGATAGACCTTAAGGTAGCACATATATAGAATTTACAAACATACGCATTTTATTGATTTGAATACCTTTAGCACTAATTATTTGAGCACAAAATTTGTTTTTTAAGCTCATTGACCCTTGGCCTACATACACAGGTGAATCCAATAATGAGAAAGGGTTAAAGTGGCCAGTTGCAAGTGTTTCTCCTCTTTGCATCTTCTCTGAATCAACATGGGAGCCTCCAAACAACTCTCAGATGAGCTGAAAACAAAGATTGCTCAACATCATGGTTTAGGGGGAGGATCCAAAAAGCTAGGAGCTGAGGAAATGGAAGACCACAGGCACAGTTCTAGTTAAGGCCCGAAGAACCAGGCCAAGAAAAATGTCAGATAGGCAGAGGCTAAGGATGGTGAGAACAGTCGTAGTCAACCCACAGAGCAGCTCCAAAGACCTACAACATCATCTTGCTGCAGATGGTCTCACTGTGCATCGTTCTGCACACACACCACAAACAGAGTCGCCGAGGTCTGCTAAAGCACATTTGGACAGGCCGGCTTCATTTTGGAATAAGGTGCTGTGGACTGATGAAATTAAAATTGAGTTATTTGGACATAACAAGGGGCGGTATGCATAGTGAAAAAAGAACACAGCATTCCAAGACAAACACTTTTTTCCCACAGTAAAATTTGGTGGTGGTTCCATCATGCTGTGGGGCTGTGTGGCCAGTGCAGATACTGGGAATCTTGTTAAAGTTGAGGGTTGCATGGATTCCAGCGAATTCTTGAGAACAATGTTCAAGAATCAGTGACAGAGTCGAAGTTGTGCCAGTACTGGATACTTCAACAAGACAACAACCCTAAACAAATACCTTCAACCAGAATCCAGACTCTCATTGGAAGCTATAGGAAGCGTTTAGAGGCTGTCATTATTTATAAAGGAAAATCATGAAAATTATCAGTGGTGCCCAAATGTTTGCATACCACTGTAATTTGCTATTCAGAATATACTGACATTAATTGGGATATAGTCACTTCAGAGGATGATCCACAGGGATGAGCAGCATTACTGTGTAATGTCTGTAATGGGAAAATCTATGTTTTCTAGTAGAAGGCTGATTAGCTGCTAATAATTTTTACATGGTAGTGTGGTCCTAGTTAACAATGCTCTTTGTAACAATGCACCAGCCTGTTGATTTGACCATTACTAATATTTTTGCTCTCTCTCTCTCTCTCTCTCTCCCTCTCTCTCTCTCTCTCTCTCTCTCTCTCTCTCTCTCTCTCTTCGAGGATTGTTTGGGGCATTCAGCCTAATGATGCTCTCCCTCACTTACACTAACATGTCTGCACCAAACCTTTAAAATTCATATCTCAGTGAATTTTTTATCTATATAAAGAGTTACTGTAGATACATTTTTTTTAAGAGGATGCTATTAGGGTACATAAACTGAATAAAAGACTATGTAGCCTATATATGCCATTAACTGCTCATGTGGAAAATCATATTTTACAGTTTTTACAAGCCAATAAAACACATTTCTAGTCTTTGTGATCTAATAATTTTTGATTGAGGACAAGATATGCACTCTGCTGAGTGCCCTTCTAGTTATGAAATACTAAGGAAGCAAGCCTCATCTGGCCATGAAGCTGCTTGTTAGTTAATTTTCCCATTAATTTTGAACCTCTGAAAATGGGGGGGGGGGGGGCTGTAAATGGGTGTAATTCTTAATTATTTCATTGAAATCTTTTGTAAAACCTCTTGAAATAAAGCTGAAAGTCTTTACTTCAATCACACAGTTTGATTTGCAGTCCACTGTGGTGATGTACAGTGGCAACACTACAAACATCAAATATGATGCTCTTGTCCCAAACATTAGGGAGGGTTCTACATGTAAGAGTCTCAAGTTTTCTGCAGTAGTACAGTAACCGTCAAAATAAAATATAAAGAATTGCCTAAATCAATTCATATCATAATTATGACTCATGTCGACGATTCTGGGAATTGCGATGACAAAACTAACACCAGACTTTGATGCACTGGCTAAAACAACACTGTTCTAACTAAAAGTAAATGTAAGCATTAATACTTTAATGCCTTTTTCATGTTTATGTTTGATATGTGTGCATCTGGTGCTGGCCTGGCCTGTCTGTCAAATTTCACTAAAAGGTTTGCCCACCCCTGCTCTGAGGTCTCAGATTTATTCTAGATGCACAAGTTTTGTGTGTCTGTGTGATGACTAGGCACACAGCAAAATGTCGACCGTCACAGGCGTTCTTTCCACTTCCTGTCATTGACCTACTCTGCATGATCCCTGAACACCGCACTTTCCACTCAGCGGCCTTATCGTGAGCTGTAAACATTGTGAAACCTGCATCTTCAGTGTAGCATTAGTAACTCTCAATCACATCTGTTCGTGTTTGTGTGTTAGTTTGATCACATCAAAATAAAAGCAGCTTCTCAAATTTAGCCTGATACAATTGTTATGTGGAAACTGTCTTTAAATATCTGGTTACTTTTTCCATCACTGAAATAAATTTTGACCACAAAGATAGACGAGATTTAGTTTATAGAAAAATATATATACATATTTACAACCATAGAATTGAAGTAAATGAATATATGCTATATACATGACAAAAAGTACATGAGAAAATACTGGAGTGGGTCCTCATCCACTTTCTTTGGGATCCACTTGCTCAAAGTAGAAGGATTCATACACAGGTACTTGACACTGAAAGAGACAGAGGTATAGAAGTAGTACATCAGTCAGACATCAGACTGAAGCATTCTACATTCAGTGTTTCTTAATGTGCACAACTTCAAACTGAACATGCACGAGTTAAAGGCAGAAACAGGCGGTCCGTTATATATATTTTTTATTATTTCTTAATACTGGAGTCACCCTGAATTACTCAATGAAACTGAATCAGCATGTCCGTGGACTGCTTAAAATCATTTTTTAGTATTTTTCTAATGTCTTCCTAAACTAAAATGTCCCCCCCAAACAGTGCACGCCACTCACCCACTGAGAAGAGCCTCTGGAGGAATTCGTGCTGTGTTTGTCCATCTCCGATGTCTCCGAGTCCATGTGCGGAACCTCGTAGATCACCCTGGCTGCTAGTGCTGAAAACACAAGCACACGTTCACACAGAGACGATGAGTAGGATGAAAATCACATTCTTTATTATGACCAAATTGGGAGCTTCATTAAGTCCTTTTGAGTCTCTATCACTGTTAATGTTACAAATATGTTAAAATATTACCTTTTACTTTTAACCAGCTTATGTCCAGACTTTAAATTGTGGTGTGAAACCTGTCATAATTACATGACTTGAGAGTTGCCATTATTATAATGGACTTTTCTAGTCTAGACCCACGCAGATCACTTTATACTACAATCTACATTCGCCTTTTTCACACAGTTTTTTTTATTCTGTGCACTTTACCTCCCTCATATCTACGTCTGTGGAGATTCAGACCTTCTTGCTATAAGGAGAAAGCGCTAACCACAGCCATTCATTTTTCCATATTAATTAATCACCTCCAGCTATATATGAACAAGTTATCTCAGCCGCTGTCCTCGTGTGCCTCAGCTCACTTTCACCTACCCACACTTTGCTGGCTGGCTTTTTATTTGAATTGCTTTCATCTAATTCTAACTCTTTTCTTTTTTAATCTGATGCCACGAGTGTAAAAACTAAACCATTGCGTTCTCTATATAAGAACGTTGTCACCACATCTATTTGCACATTTCACAACCCCATTGTATTAATAAAGTTCTCAGTCTCAGAACATTGTCCATGGTGTACCACAGGATTCCATATTTGTCCCCATACATTTCTTATACCTTGTCATGTCTTGTGCTTAAATTAGTGAGCCCAACTCTGTTACACCCCCCTAAAATGCCATTGCAAACATCAAGTGGTTTGATATACAAGGTTTTGCACTGGGTAAATGCCATGTGCAGATGACTACTACTGTACAACAGTGTCCTGCAGCTAGCAACCAAACTAGGTTTATATGCAATCTTGAGACATACTGACATGGACAATCAGAATGCACTGGTTATGTCACTTTATTGTTAGGTCGATATTAATATTAAGCAATTTGAGGTGACTACTATTGTGGATTGGTGCTATATAATGGAATTTAATTGAATATGCGTATGCAAAAACACTGTCTCTTATTATCAAAACCAGACCCCCTATTAAAATCTTTTTTGTCTCTTAATCAGTGGAAAATTCATCTCACGTTTCTGGCTCATTCAGACTTTGAGGGAATTATTGTAGGGTCTTTAGCTTACAATATAAAGTGCCTTGAGGCAACTGTTTGTTGTGATTTGGCGCTGTACATATAGAATAGAATTGAATTGAATTCCTAAGACATTTAGCTAAAGTATGCAGACTTTTGTTTTTTTGTTTTTTCTAATCTATTTCAGTTCAATTTGATTAAATTTTATTTATATTGTGTCAAATCACAACAAACAGTTGCCTCAAGTTGTAATATATTGTAAGGTAAAGCACCTACAATAATTACAGAGAAGACCCAACAGTCAAATTTGTATTTGCACTGATAGTCTCAAAATATTTTCCAGAGTATCCACAAAAAAGTAAATGTTTACTTTTCTTGATATTGACCTTTATTGTTTAACTTACTGAAATGAATCTAGCAATTGAATAAATGTAGTTGTGTTCCAATCTATTTCTCTGCAACAGTATTCGATTCACTTCCCCTTTGATTTCCTGCACAAATACACGATGGGCACTTTCTGCCCTAGTGAAACTGAGTTTTTCAAGGACTAAAACGACATTAAATTACTTATACTAGTTGACTTCCTATCAAAAACAACATCTGTTAATTGTTGTCTAAGCGGAAGCGAATGAATGAATGAATGAATGAATGGGTGTTTATTTTATTTTGGTTTAATTTAGTTTATGCGTGCACAATATTGTTTCAGTTATACCTTTTTTCAAAAGTCTAGTTTTATTTTTATTTCAGTTAACAGAAATGTTTGTTCACACCTGCTGTGAGTTTAGTTTTAGTTCATTAGAATAACCTTATGGGTCATTTACTGTTTTCTTCGCCAGCTTTACTGCAACACTTAAAATTTGCTGCCGTACAATCCACACAGTTGTGACAGTTGTGTGTTTGTATTACTGATGAAACAATGTTAGACTCCACATTACAAAGTGCTAATTCAAGGCATTTGGCATTTGCTTTTTTAGAAAGAGTTTTTCATTATCTTAATATATGACTGAGTGCAGTTACAGAAAATCACATAGTTCAAAAAATTCCTCACGTATTTCCTGCTGCAGCTTTTTATCAGATGTATGAAAACATTAGCTGCTATTGGCTCCAATATAGACCAGAACTAATGTCCAGGTTCAGTAGTTGAGATATATATCACTGAGAAGTATTTCATCATATAATAACTGGACTTTTATAATGTAATTATTAGTATTGCGCTATGTTTATTCTTTGAAATAAACACTATCGAATTTACTGGATATCGCAAAAACCTCACAAATAACAGTTTCAACAAATGCACCTGTGAAAAGTTTGTTGTTGTGTTCTTTAGCTAAAAGATTTAAATTCAGTTTCAATTAAGTTTCAGTGCAAGCCCCCTTCACCCACATTTTATTTTTCAAAAGTGGTCAAACTGAGCATGTACTGTCTTCATGGGTAAACAAAAAATAGAAGTCAGAAAGAAATATGGTAAATGGACTAGCTCTTTTCTATTCTATCTGAGCACTCAAAGAGCTTATACAGCATGTTTACATTCACCCATTCACTTCCATATGTAAGTAAGCTAAGTGCTTAATGTCTAACATTCACACTCAGGGTCAACTCGGGGTTCAGTATCTTGCCCAAGGATACTTTGGCACACAGCCCGGAGCAACCAGGAATCGAACCCCTGACCTTCCAATCAGGAGGTGACCTGCTCTACCTCCTGACCTACAGCCACCCCTAATATATGTGTTTTGTAACTCAGTTCAATCCTACAGATATAACCGAGTCTGTGATGCCTCCATAATAATTTAAAGTTTGTACCTTGTTTTCTTCGCAGAGCGCAGTAACAGACAAGTGTGACGAGAAGCAGAGGACCCACTACAGCCAGGGGAATTATTATGGAATCTATAATAAAGAGAATAAGAAGAAGTTTTTTTTTTTCATGGAATATCATCTGTGAACATTTACAAGGTATTGTAAAGGCCCTGCTTTCTGAACATCCCAATTTCCGAATACACATCACTCTCAGCCTGATCTTTTGGCAAACCAACATCAGTCAAAGCGTTAATACAACACTGCCAAGCTATTAGTTTTTGTCACCTACTTCCTGTTGTGCTAAAGGGGGTAAAACTGTTCAATATTTAAAAAAAAATAGGGAGGACAGTCCACAAATTGTTTCTTAAGACTACCAAAGCCCCCCCAGATGAACAGTATCAATATAGTTATATTTCAGTCTGCTGTTATTGTTGAAATACCTGCTACACTCATAAAAAGTTGATTATGGCATGCTGATCACCATACTGTACATCAGGTGGTTATTCACATACCAATCCTGTTGTTGTAAGCCTGGTTGTCTGTAACTGTGATGAGGGTCCCATTTCCTGTAGCCACAGTTAAAGATGGTATCTCCACAGATACGCTGCAAACATATGTTCCTGAATCCTTTGATTTGATATCTGAAACAATCAAAGATGAACAGCTCTTTCCCTCATGTTTCAGAGACCCTTGAGTTTGATTCGAATTGATGTCACTCTTAATAGCTGTTTGATTTTTCAGCCAGTTCACTCTAACTCTTTCAAACGTCCCTGTCCAGCAGCACGTAATGCTTGTTGTCTCTCCCTCCATGACAGAAAAATCAGGAGACTGGGTCACAACAAATGTGCCTGATGAAACACCTGTAAGAGACAGAGTACAACATACTATTGCTTAGATATTACAAAACACCTATGTGGCATGATTTCCAAAATAAAGCTAAAATAGCAGGTGTCTGGTGCAGAATGCTGTATGTAGACATGGTTTTAAATGCATTGCAGAGCTTCAATGAGTTTTTTGTCATAAATAAAAACAATATAAAGTAGTGATAACACATCAGAAATAAAGACGCCATGACCCTATTTTTCATTTTCCTTGTACAGCTACCATTTCAAAAAAAACTTTAACTATTGTAGCATCTCAGTTCCAACTTTGACTTTAAGGGGGCATTCATTTATAACCTGCCAATACAATTATGGATGATTCATCACCAAATAAACTGAAAAACTTGACCTTGACATTTTGAGAGGCATGGAATAAATAAAATAAATTATTAATGTGTTTCTACTTACTCCAAGATGAGAGGCTACAGAGAGAGGTGAAAAGTAGACTGCTTAGCAAGAGCTTCATCTTTCCACACCGATTCATTACTGAACAGTAAAAACTGCTTCATCTCTCACTGCTTCTCTAAGTCCCACCCACCCACCACACACACACACACACACACACACACACACACACACACACACACACACACACAGAAGAAATATACTGTGCACAATGTTTTCTGTGTTTTTTAGAGTGTGTGTGCAAACCCGCAGCTTCTGCTGCTTCCTCCACACAGAAGGCAGCTATAGATCTACTGCAGAGACTGTCTCAGGCTTTTCTCTTCTCAAGACTGACTGAGGAAACAGAAGTCACTTTTATTTGGCTCCTAAAGCAGAGATGCTGAAATGGGGTCACAATAAAATATATGTTAAGGAAAGCAGGAGTAAAAAATAAAGAATTCTCACTAAAACTTATCACAAGAGGTATTTTTGATCTTGCTCAATTTCTCAATGTTTACATGTTAATATTAATTTTTATAAAGTAGTTTTAGTTGAGGTTGTTTTTTTAAAAATTAATTCCAGTGATGAATGTGGTTGAAATCAAAGACTCAGCGAAATGGCCGGCTCTGACTATGGCTCCAAATTGGCTGACATAAACAGACCTTCAGGCTTGGCCTGGGGTGGTGAGGGGATACACAGTGTCAGATGTCAGGAGCAGCACAGAGCACGCAGCATTGATTGGCGGGGGCAGCGCTGGCCTTTCAACTTCAGGGAGCTGGACGGGCACCGGGTATGCCAAGTCGAGACGCTGGGGCTGTGCTGGGCATACAGCATCAGTCAACGGGAACCACTGATTCTGTCGCTGGGAAGCGTGCTTCCTCCGGCAGGGAGTGGGATGCGCTAGTGGTGATGACCCAGCAGGCGGGAGATGCTGGAGCGGGCTGTAGAGGTGAAGGAGATGTACTCTCCACTGTAGGGCTGCCAAATCCAAACAGTTCATTCTGAAGTGTCTCGTTTGGTTGAGTTATCAGTTGAACCACCAAAGCAGCCAGGAGTTGGATGAAACAAAAAAAAAAAATCACCTGTAACAGTCTCTGGTATGGATCCTGGACCTTGACCACATGCTTGACATCTGTCAGGAGCTGGGCAATAACATGCCTCACTTCATTCAACACTGTTTCGGATACCCTGTCTGCTGCGTCCATCTCTGGCCAGATTGCTCTGTCAAGCTCCGTCTTTCAACCTGGACACAAGTGCAGAGTTAATGAGTAAATGTAAATGAGTTTTTATTCCAGGAAAACAACAACACAGTCCTTAAAGCCGGCAGGTGGCTGAGGTTGGGTTTCCACACACTCCTCACCTTGTTTCTCTGCTCTGCTATCAAATCAGTTTCAGTCCTTCTGCACCAAGGCTGCTGCTGGTGAGCTGGAGGGAGGAAGGAAAAGGTGAGCAGAGGAAACGACAACAAACCAAGTTGCAATACCGCTAGTGATAAGACAATCTGGCATTGGCTTGAAGGAAGTTTCCCTCCTTTAATACCAGGAGCTGAATCAGCATGATGGCCCACCGGTGAGTAACCGGCACAGGGACCACTGATGCCTGATTACATGGGTGGAAACCACTCCTTGGATCCTGCCTCTTGATTTGGCAGAGATTGTACACCTTGTTCATTTCCTGATGCAACCCTTCCATTTCACTGGGCTTGGCACCTGGTCTAGGAGTAGACAGGATTGTGACCCCTGTGACACTTTCACTTACATGCTGGAAATAAGGCTTCAGACAGACAATGCTGTTGACCTCTCTAACCTGCCTGCTGTACAGTCAGCCTGTTTGCTTCAACTAAAGCACAAAATCAATTACTTGTAATTTCCCCAAACTATAAATTTCAACAAACACTAATCAAACAGAGGGTGTACACAGCTGCAGAGGACTGCGTCTATGAGACTGAGTTAAAAATAGACTAATAAAGGAAATATCACCAGTACAAAAGTGTGACTCACTGATGTTTTAAAAGTGGAATTCCTGTGTTGGTGGCGTTAGTGGTTTTATGATGGCTTGTCGTTCCATTAGATTCTTGTTTCCCATGCTAAAATGTGCATATGTGTGAAATATTAGTGTGGTGCTGACACTAAGATAAGATGTTTGCTCCATCCTGTGTGTGACTACTATTTCAGTATATGACAGACATGTTTCGGTGTTCTACCTGAGTTGATGGACCTTCTTCTTTGTTTAAAGCTGCAAACTTGAGCATTTAAGTTTCCCTCCAAATCCAGCATTTAAGCAGCATGTATCACTGCTGTAACCAAATAAAGTTTATCTTATCCAAAACTGTACCAATTAGTTTTTAGTGCCTAAACCTAACTGTGGTTAGTGGGGTTCTTTACCTCGTCCACCAATAGTTGTGTTTTCTGGAAACCAGGTTAGTACCATCTCTGAGTCATTCTTTAAGAGACACTTGGAAAGAGAGAGTCTTAATATGGCCTCAACAGCTACGTGGTTAAGGTTGACAGCCGCTAACTCCTTGCCAATTCCTTATATCGGGTATATCGAGCTTGATGTGCAGGCTCTGGAGTTTATTATACCTGAGTGCGGGTTTTTGGTGGTTCAGGACCCTGGTCCTACCTGCTTAATGCAGGAACAAGTTTAAAGTGTGTCTGAACCAGATAAATCGTGCCCTATTCTTGGAATGAATGTAATAAAAAAATGCAGGGAACTTGCAATCGCTAGCTTTGATGCAAATTGTGCAACTGAATTTGATGTGGCTTGGAGAAAGGCTTTCCAGAAAGTGCAAGTGTGTGACGTAGTGGAAGGAACCTCTGTAGCCAAGGTGGCTGGAACATGCACAGTACATGTTCCCGCAGCCTCTGTTGCCACTGTATACGCAAAAGGTTTAAAGCAGGCTCAAAGTGATCAAGGTCTGATGCTTTTGAAGCCCACTAATACATCATTACCCGCTGGTTTATGTGCAATTCCCATTTTGGTTGAAGCTGAGAAGTCGGTTTTTCGAGTCCAGGTAGTGAAGATTTATGGTTGCAACCAAGGATGCGACTTGGAGTTTTGAGTGCGGTTGAATGTGTGGAAGACACACCTGAAGTGTGCTTTAATCGCATCTCCGCATGTCATGAGGAGGTGTCTATTTTGGGGAATGAAGGGTCAGATGCTAAAGTGCGTTCATGGTTGGAGCAGTTAAATCTGGAAATTTCCCTTTTGTCTCAGTTCCACGATGTTTTTGCATTGCGGGATGAAGATTTAGGTTATGCCGACAAGATCAAGCATGAAATAAATCTTGTTGATGTTCCAGTAAAGCAGCCGTATAGACTCATACCCCCTACACAGTATCGGGAGGTTAGGGAACACATAGCTCAACTGTTGAAGAAAGGAATCATTAAGGAGAGTACGAGTGCGTACGCATCACCTATCGTGCTCGTGCGGAAGGCTGATGGTAGTTTGAGGTT
>VUQJ01042591.1:4570-15049 GCA_015108635.1 Andinoacara biseriatus
GAAAATAGCAGGGGCCCAAGGATGGAACCCTGAGGTATCCCACACAACAGAGGAGAACATGAAGACTTAAAACTATCAAGACTAACACAGAATGTTCTCTCAGCCAGGTAGGACCTGAACCAATTCAGTGCAGTGCCATCAACGCCTGCATAGTGGTCTAGACAAGAAATTAAAATACTGTGATCCACTGTATCAAAAGCTGCTGTTAAATCCAGTAAGGTAAGCAGGTAAGCAGGTATCCCCGACAGAAAGGGAGGCAAAGTTTGCTGTTTATCACGGGTTGTTTAATCCAACCAAGGCTCACACTTAGGTTTTGGCTGCCTAGGCTTTAATGAAATAGCAGCAATCTAATGGCAAAATTTCAGAAAAAACGCTGAACTCATTCACCCACGTTTCTGTGATGCAGAGAAAATATAATCCACGGGAAATGAAGAAATCCTTGAGGATATAAGTTTTGTTAGATAGCGACCTATCATTCACCAAGCCAAATTTAAAAACAGCTGGCAGAGCTGGGACGTTGGCAGAGTCGTTCCCTGCTGGGGCCTAGGACGACAGAAAGGGAGGCAAAGTTTGCTGTCCATCTTTATAAAATTCCACTTGGTTCCTGGCAGAAGATCATAAATCCAGGAGAGTTTGGCGGTCGTACACCAGTAGAGAGTTTCTGTTTTGAATGACAGTTAAAAACAACACAGATATAAACACAAACAAAGTCACAAACAACGTCCTCAGTGACTGACGGCAGGCTGTTCACAGTGGCGCCATCTCAGGTAAACAGTAAGTTGACAACAAGAGTAGCATGTTGGGAATTGGAATTTTTCAGCTCCCACAACCAGTTATCTATTTTAACAGCAAGTCAAAGGATTCGATACTATATTTAGAAGTGAGTTTACCCCTTATTATCATTTAAACTCTGTCTGCAGACCCTTTGTCATGAACTTCTGCTGGCAGGAGTGAGGACCTCAAAGGAGAACACCAGAGTCAGAGGGTAAATACTGTTGGGAACAGGGCGACAGAATAATAAAGAGAGCAAACGTAAACTGACTGACAAACTGACTAATGACCACAGCAGGAGGAGAAAGAATGACACAACAAAGGCTGACTGGAACGCAGAACATATATACACACTAGGTAACGAGGGGATGAGGAACACCTGGGAGAGAGAAACAGGAAGGAAAACTAGACACACTAGAAACTAGAAACCAGACAGTACCAAAATATGAACAAAACCAACTACAAGCTGGAAAACATAACTCAATGAAAACAGAAACCAAAAGAACGAAACACAAAATGCTGGCCACATGGCCCAGGATCATGACACCCTTATCCTCCAACCAGTTTCAGCAGCCACAAAAGCTGCAGAATAGTCAACAATACTGCAGGTGCTGTAACACAGTCTCAAAAATCAACTAGAAGCATCATTTCTGGGTTAGTCAAAAAAATCCTGAAACTGTTTGAGAAAACACAAATGGTTTACAGCTCAATTTTTATCCAGAACTGCCTTAGCCCAATTTGAAGATAGTATGGAGGCTTTTTAAGGAGCACTGGGTAGTGATGGAGCCATAGGCACATAGTGCACAGCTTGTTTGTGGCTTCTTAGTAGATAGACTTAGATTTAGATTAAACTTTATTGATCAGAGAAGCACTGCTGTTACAAAAGATGAAGATGAAAACATGAAAGCAAACACAAAATCGTCTTGTACTGTGCAAGAGATTCCAAAAAAAACACCTCAGCAAAGCATAATAGCACAATCAAAGCATGGGAAAACACTATGGTGGGAGGGGCGAGACTGTGCCAGGGCAGACAAGTAAGCCAGGATACTGTGGTGGCAAGCCAGCTTCCTCAACAAGCAGTTCATGATGATACCAGTTCATACAGGTCACAACACGGGGCGGGGGCATAGAGCATCTATTTACAAACATCTTCAGGAGAAAATTAGATACACAGCCATCCAAGGCTGTCTGGGAGCTAAATTCCAAATACTATGATTGTTTGGGTACAGGTTGTCATAAATGACTGCTGACAGACCTTACAGTTTTCTGGTTTCCTCTCAGGCGAAAAATCCAATCATTTTAATTTTTGGTTCTACTCCACCCCATAGAAATAGAAACTCAAACAGTCCTTCAGATCTAATCCATTTAGATTCTGAGTCTCTACTGAGTCTGGTTGAGCTTGTACTGTTTCTGGGTCCCTTATAGGCAACTGTACTAGGGCCCAAATAGCTGCCCAGATACCAGGTATCCCCAAGTCCAATTCGAGAAGTAAAATCCTGGTATCAAAATATATGCCACGTTCCCACAATATAGCCAGGCACGTTATCTTCCATCTCCACGGGAATCCATAACATAGCCAGCCTGGTATGTGGACCAGAGGAACGAGGGCTCTCCTTCTCCCAATCTCCTCGTGATGAGAATTTGATCATCAATAGAGACCAGCTGACCAGATCCATAATTTCATTTCCAGTTTGGGAATGTGTGCAGAGACGCTCTAAGCTGTGAAGCAGCAAAAGCAAGGGTAGATAGGGAGGTTGGGGAGAAGAGAAAAACACGTCCGTCTCCTCTGAGAGCAGGAAGAAAAAAAAAAACATGAACATTATCATGAACTGCTGGCCGAGGGGCGAGCTGGCTTGCCTCCACAGTACCCTGGACTCACTCGCCTCTGCCTGTACATCCCCTCCCCTCCCCACCCGAGTGCTCACATGCAGTTTATGTGCTTTTGCCTTACACTATTCCAGAGTTTTTTGTAACCATATACTGTGTATGTGTATGCATACAAAATATGAGAGGATTTTTTTCCCTCATCCATCCCTATGTGTTTGCTATTGTTTTCCATCTTTTAAGGCAGCGCCCCTAGAGGGCAACACGACCGCAGTCACCTATCTCCCCATGTTTTGTTGATTGATTGTACTGTCTTTGGATTCGCGTTCTGGAACTCTTTAATTTCAGAACTCCCCTAAAGGGATTAACAAAGGCGTCCTAAACACTCCCTGAAAAAAACCTTCAGCTGATCCAAAATGCTGCAGCTCGAGTGCTGACATGGACTCAAAAGAAAGAGCATATTTCTCCCATATTGGCTTCTCTTCACTGACTACCTGTTAATTATAGAATAGAATTTAATATCCTTCTCTTCACATATAGGGTCTTGAATAATCAGGCCCCATCGCATTTAAAAGACCTCACACGATGATCATTATAATAATTGAGCATTTTGTTCTCAGACTGCAGGTTTGTTTCTAAGGTTGATGGAGCTAATTCATCTTTGGCAAAAGGGGAAATGATTCAAGTTTGTGAAATTCCCTGGGTTGAGTGTTTATTTTCATTTCAGTTTATGCTATAACGGCCAAAATATCAGTTTACCCAAAAGTGGGAGCCAATTTTCACAATTTCAGTTCAACATGAAACTGATGTGGTTAAGATCGCTCATCACCATACTCCAAAATACAAGTACATGTGTTCAAGCTAAATGCTATTACATTGGGAAATGAAGGACGTGAATGTTGCAGACAATGAAATGAAGCTGTAAAGGAGTCTTACTGGGCTGGCTCAGTAACACAGAAGGTGGCTTTCTGAGGTCATTTAACCCTAGTGGTCTTCACTCAAACAGGATCCTAACCAGGATCTTCTCTCAGCCAATACAGGCAGAAACTCATCAGAGGAAAAGGTGAGTCTAAAACTAAATATCTTAATTTCCTTGGGACTTTTTAAAATAAAGGGGCTTTTTGATGGATTTGATTGGGTACTAAATGAAAATAAACTGTAACTGAATTAAATTGTGGTCAGGGTTGGATCATAATATATTTAATGTAACCGACAATTACATAATCCAATTACAAAAAAGTAATTATATTACACTCCATGCATTTGAGAGATTAGTTCATCACATTGTAGTGGCTTAAATTTAAAAATTGGCAATGAAAAATTATCATTTTAAATTCATGATGGACATCTGACATTCAGTTTTTGTAGTAATAAATTGATCTGACCTACTGCAAACGCTGAATTTGCAAGACGAATTTATCCAGAGGTGCCAAAAGTGCTAGTTTGAATATCTATCTCCATCTATAGCATCTCTCTCTCGCTCTCAAACACACACACACACACACACACACACACACACACACACACACACACACACAGGACCAATCAAAGCATCTTACCATTCCAATTAGACAAATGGGTGTGTACAGTGGGTACAAAAAGTATTAAGACCCCTATATTTTTTTCATTGTTTGTTTCATTGCAGCATTTGCTAAAATCAAAAAAAAGTTCATTTAATTTCTCATTAATGTACACTCAGCACCCCATCTTGACAGAAAAAAAGAAAAAAATGTGGAAATTTTTGCAAATTTATCAAAAAAGAAAAACTGAAATATCACAAGGTCATAAGTATTCAGACCCTTTGCTCAGTATTGAGTAGAAAGACCCTTTTGAGCTAGTACAGCCATGAATCTTCTTGGGAATGATGCAACAAGTTTTCCACACCTGGATTTGGGGATCCTCTGCCATTCTTCCTTGCAGATCCTCTCCAGTTCCATGAGGTTTGATGGTGAATGTTGGTGGACAGCCATGTTTATGTCTCTCCAGAGATGCTTCATTGGGTTTAGGTCAGGGCTCTGGCTGGGCCAGTCAAGAATGGTCACAGAGTTAATCCAAAGCCACTCCTTTGTTATTTTAGCTGTGTGCTTTTGGTCATTGTCTTGTTGGAAGGTGAACCTTTGGCCCAGTCTGAGGTCCTGAGCACTCTGGAAGAGATTTTCTCCCAGGATATCTCTGTACTTGGTCGCATTGATCTTTCCTTCAAGTGCAACCAGTCGTCCTGTCCCTGCAGCTGAAAAAACCCTCATAGCATGATGCTGCCACCACCATGTTTTACTGTTGGGACTGTATTGGGCAGATGATGAGCAGTGCCTGGTTTTATCCACACATACCGCTTAGAATTCTTATTTCTCATAGTCTGGGAGTCCTTCATGTGTTTTTTTGGCAAACTCTATGCAGGCTTTCATATGTCTGCACTGAGGAGAGGCTTCCGTCAGGCCACTCAGCCATAAAGCTGAGTGGACGACTGCAGTGATAGTTGACTTTGTGGATCTTTCTCCCATCTGGAGAAACCAAATGGCACAATCTGACCCAGCCTTTGATATACAAACTTCAAATGGCTGTAACACCTCAATGCTTCAACATGCATTCACCAATGAAGACTCAATGAAAGATAACATACAGAGAAATCCTCTAATTTGCAAAAGAAGGAAAAATGCTGGGCCTTCATTCACAAAAAACCCAGTCTATTTTCACTGATTACTTCACACACACACACACACACACACACACACATACACACACACACACACACACACACACACACACAATCAAAATCAATTGTATATTGATTAAAAAGTTACAGTAAATGTAAACACTACCTATACACATAAAGTTAAAAAAAAACCCACAATCCTCCCAATTGTCCTTCTCAACCTGCAACCTCCTCACAAACTATTACCCCCACAGACAAAGACCACCACAAAGCGAGTATCACCGAATATCAATAAGCAATAGTCTGAGCCACTGTGCAACTGCCATGAAAGCCCCATCCAGACATACATATTTACATCTAAACGGCATATAATTTTATTCAGTCAGTCTGTCATGTACAGCAGCCTGTACCTGGATGTACAGCTTTGTAAAGAACAAGTCAGCCTTTTGCTATTTTTGCTCTGTATCTTTTCTATTTACATTTAATAGTACAGCTGTGAGTCTTTTTATAGAGGAAAAAGCTTTAATTTATTTGAGTAGCATTATTTAAATATGCCAATAGTTTCTTTTTGAGTAATTTCTCATGTATTTCTGCAGCTGATTGTTAATAAAAAAGTCTGTGTGACATTTGGGACATGTAGCGTTGACTCTAAAGTGACTTTTTGTTTGTACCTTTCGGGAAGAAAATATATTGGGGTATATATCATATTGCCATTCAGCTAATAAAATGGAAATCGATGTCACCCCACACCCCCAGAGGGGTATGAGTGAGTTCTGAAAATCCACACAAAGACACAATGCACTTATACCCTTTTTACCCCTCCTTAGCCCAACCATAAAGAAGAGGAGATTCTCTTCCAGTTACACATTCCTGCATAAAGAGAAATTAGCCAGAAGGACACTAAAACATATCCTAACCTGCAGGGAGTTATTTAAAGAAATCATGACAGAAATGATGTCAGTGGCTTTTATAGTCTGAGGAACATCCATTAGAACAAAACATGAAAATGCTCTGACTTGAAAATGACAGCTTCTCTTTAAGGTGGTTTGATACTGATATGTTTGCACTATATTCTTTTACTTTCCTTACTGTGTTCTGTGCAGTGAACCATAAACAGCAGCATTATCTCAGCTCTGGCTTCCATATTTGAAGGAAAGAATTACTTTGAGGTGAAACCTTTGCCAGTTTGATAACAGCCCATTTGTGTATTTTATTCATGTACGAGAGATGGCCACAATTATTATGGAAGTGGCTGCCCTGGGCCGGCCTTTCACCTTAGGGATGCTCTATGATGCCCGGAGAGATAAAATCATCCCAGGTAAAATGTGAATTGTTCTTCAGACTGCTGTCAGTATGTCTGCCTTTATTCTTCCCACTATTCATTTTCAGATAGAAATTAGTGCACATATTGAATACAGTCCTCTCGTGTTAATTCCAAATAAAACTGTGTAGCACAGAAATAAATAAAGGAAAACTAACATTAACATGAGCTGAGTTTTTATGTGTTGAAGACCTGGAGCACAGCAGCACAAATGAAATTTTACTTTACAGAGTAAAATTTAACTTTTAAATATGTGAGAATAAAAACCAAGACAGCAACTTCAGTTACATCTTTATTGGCTAAAAACAAAAGCAAGAAAATTTGTGAAAAAGCCCATCTCCATGTCTCAAAGTGCAGGGATGGCTTAAAAAATTTAATTATGAAAACTATAAGACCAGAGACATCAGTTACCTGAAACTGAATGATTATTGAAATAGTTATAGCCATTTATGAAAACATGGACTGTGCTAATAAGAGACCAGACAGCACAGTGAATGAGGAAGCTTTTGTAGATAGATCATTTGGAACACAATTCCTTTGAGTCTGAAGACCTTCCAATAAATTACCTTGAGAATAGTGTTCAGTTTTATATTTTAAACCAAGAAACAGACTGTGGACTGACAATGAACAAATGAAGATCTGGCAGAAAGACATGTTGATGAAAATTCAGTCATGATGTCGATATAAATGAATAGTATTGAATTATATTTAGGTCAAAAGGAGAAAAATATAATCAGTGCAAATGATTTCATTTCACAAGCACAGGTATTCATTCCTTGCAAGTTAATTCAACAACCCATGAGAATAAAAACCAGCCGCCATGCTCACAAAGAAGCATCGTCCACACGAGTGTCTGTCATGGAGCTGAATTCTATGGTCGAGAAGAAACTGACTTTTGACTGGACAATTTGATGTACATGCACAAACATTTTTGGGGCCAGGTGCTCAAGCCAAAAATAAAAGGCAGTATCATCAGATCTGCGGCCAAATGTTCTGGACACTCAGGTGAAGAGGGGAGCTGAGCTGTCAACTGATCACCAACTGGAGGCAAGTTGGATAAGGTGGCAGGAGAGGATGTTGGACAGACCTTGTGCACCTAAAGGGGAAATTGGGGTGGGGGGTTGCCCCTATCCAGTCAACATGTGTTTTGTCTGGCCCGTTGGTGCGAGCCATTCATTCCTAGGCATAGCCAAGTGCCAGAAAGCCTCTGCCTTAGTGGCCTCAGAATCTTATTTCTGCTTTTTGCAGATGATGCTGTCCTGTTGGTTTCATCAGGTGGTGTCCTCCAGCTTGCAGTGGTTGAGGAATCAGTCTTCTCTTTTTGGTAGCCTTCCTGGTAGGGTTATCCGAGTGGTTGTCGGAATCTTCCATGACACACTAGTCGTAATATAAATCAATGAAATCCTCCACTCTGTATAGTGTTGTCAACGTCGTCTTCGTTTTTTTGAGTAGAAAATTAGAAATTTAACTAGCTTAGTTAAAGCTCTGATCTAGCAGCCGGTTCTGCAATTTTGAATATCAAATCTCATGCTGGTAGTCTCGCGATCTCGCAGCATTTCGCTCCACAATACGTCCAGATGATATCTTATGATTGAGGTTTGGTTTATTTCAGTGTTTCATTTGTTGTGGAACTGAATCATTTGCTTATCTTTATCCCTTAATGTTGCAATGTGTTATACATGTTTTAACACATTATTTTGAATTAAGAGCTTACATTGAAAAAAACAACAAAAAAAGGAGCTAAAGTTCAAGCTCCATTTTAACAGCCTCTTTTGCCACAATTGTGATTCACACTGTCAAGGCTGCTAGGCGATAGAAGCTACGCTGAGGTGAGGGACGGTAATGCAGACATAAAGGCTAGACTGTAAAACTTCACAGCCACTCACTTCCGGCCTTTGCAGTCTTTGTGGGTTTGAAAGAATACAGACCCTGGATTTGGACACAGCTGTCCAGCTGTTTGACTGAGTGACATCTGGTAGCAAGACAAGCCTGTTGTATATGTGTTGGAAAATTTAGTTTACTTTATTGAATTTCCTTAATCTGAGGAATGATGTATGCTCCTCATTATGATGATTTTATGTGATGTAGATTATTATGACAGGAGTTGACAGTTTCTGCTGCACAGAAAACAATAACTAGCGATAGTTAATTTGGGAAACTTTACTCTCCAGACTGTGAGCTCTTATGTTGCTACTATGGTGTAACTCGGTCTAATGCAGTAACATGAAATATTAATCAAAGTGACCAGTCACATTAGGCTCCATAACCTCTGCCCAAACTGTCAAGTCAGTTTCTCCATGGGCATAGAATTCAACACTGCAAGTGTAAAGTTTCCTCATGAGAGCGTGAACCTGCAGCAGGATGCACAGGTTCTTGAATTTACTGCGAGGAATGAATACCTGCAGTTGTGAAATGAAATTATTTGCACAGATTATGTTTTTTTCTTGTGGGTGACTTTTGACCTAAATATAATTCCTTAGAGAATCATGAATAAAAAAGAACCAAAAACAGATCTTTGTGGTAAACCCAACTTTAAGATAGCTTGATTTGAAAAGATTAAAAACTACAGTATGTATTTTCTCATAAAACAGGATTCACAGAATCCAAGGTTTAAAGTTTTTGGAGCGTAATTTAGCTCAAAAAACTTTAACTCTATGGAGCTTTATGAATGTTACATTTAATATACACCTAAATAAATAAATAAAACCTATAAATCCTCATTAGCTAACAAAAACAAAAACATGAAGATGTGTAGATGTATTTAAAATGCACCTCACAAAGTCTGATTCATACTAATATATACTCTGCTGGTGCCATTTCTATTGATTTTGTTTTCCTTTGAACCTGTCTGTGGCTCTTTTGTCTTAAAGGTGTCACACTGTGGGATGATAAAATTCTGCAGAAGAAGTCAGTGGAGAATAATCAGCAAAGCAGCGAATTTCAAATCAGTGCAACTGATTCTATCAAAAAAAAGTCCACTCTGCTGGATGTTAATGGCTCCCTCAAGGCCAGTTTCCTGGGTGGGATGATTGAAGTTGGAGGATCAGCCAAATATCTGAATGATAAAAAAAATTCTCACCATCAGAGCCGAGTCACGCTTCAGTACAAAGCTACCACCAAATTCAAACAGCTGATGTTGACTCCTGATGAAACCAAGAACACTAAACAAGCAAAAGATGTGAAGAGTTTGGCGACACATGTAGTCACAGGAATCCTTTATGGAGCCAATGCTTTCTTTGTGTTTGACAGTGAGAAGTTAGATGATGGCAGCATTGAGAACATCCAGGGCAGCATGCAAGCTGTGATAGAGAAAATTCCCTCATTTAATGTTGATGGGAAAGTTAACATCAAGCTGAGTGATGAAGAAAAAGCCGTGACTGATAAATTCACCTGCAAATTCTACGGAGACTTCATTCTTGAAAGCAATCCTGCAACATTTGAAGATGCAGTGAAGGCCTACATCCAACTACCAAAACTACTGGGAGAACAAAAAGAGAATGGTGTTCCACTGAAGGTCACGCTGATGCCACTGAAGAATTTACATTCAAAAGCTGCTGAGATGATTACAGATATCAGTGCAGGACTTGTTAAAAAGGCTCATGATGCTCTGAGGGAGCTCCATAATCTGGAAATAAGTTGCAACGATCTGCTGGAGGACAGAGTGGTGAAAAGCTTTCCACAGATACAACAAAAATTGAGCAGATTCCAGGAGCTCTGCGTGGATTTCAGATCTTCACTCCAACAGAAAATAGCCAAAAAACTTCCCTCCATCAGGGCAGGTGAGGAAGATGAGCAGGAATTAGTGAAAGTCTTTGATGAGAGAGACAAGTCACCGTTCAGTCAGGAGAAATTAACCAAGTGGATCAAAGATGAAGAGAGAGAAGTCACCATCATCAGGTACTTTGTAGAC
>VUQJ01042595.1:0-10788 GCA_015108635.1 Andinoacara biseriatus
GGATGTATGAATGGATGGATGGATGGATGGATTGGTGGGTGGATGGGTGGATGGATGGATGGATGGAAGGATGGAATGATGGATGGATGGGTGGATGGATGAATGGATGGGCGGATGGATGGATGGATGGGTGGATGGGTGGGTGGATGGATGGATGGATGAATACATGGATTTGTGGGTGGATGGGTGGATAGATGGATGGATGGAAGGATGGACTGATGGATGGATGGATGGATGGATGGGTGGATGGATGGATGGATGGATGGGTGGATGGATAAATGGATGGATGTGTGGATGAATGGATGGGTGGGTGGATGGATGTGTGGATAGATGGATGGATGGATGAATGCATGGATGGATAGATGGGTGGGTGGATGGATAAATGGATGGATGGGTGGATAGATGGATGGATGGATGAATGCATGGATGGATAGATGGGTGGGTGGATAGATGGGTGGATGGATGGATGGATGTGTGGATGGATGGATGGATGGGTGGGTGGATGGATGTGTGGATGGATGGATGGGTGGGTGGGTGAATGCATGGATGGATAGATGGGTGGGTGGATAGATGGGTGGGTGGATGGATCATACACTGACAGAAAATTGATTTAGATTTATTTTTTGATGTTCCTGTTTTAATAACTGAGAACTCCAAAATATTTTTCGGTTATTTTAATTAAATCTGAAAAACTGTTCTGCATTATGAGCTTTGTCCTTTTTCTAAAATGAGTTCTCTTCTTTCCTGCTTTGAATCTTCAATAAATGTGAAAAAAATTCACCCGTGGGAGGCGGAGACGCTCGGCATGGAAAGGCACAGCCACGGGAAATGAAACCAGCCTTCAGAAAGGAGCACTCACAGTTCACTTGTTCAGAATAGCAGACTTTAATTGCAGAGCACTCATTCCAACTTTTAAGCACAATATTAGAGGGATAATCATCAGGTTAGAACACCTGTGATGTGGCAGCGCTCGGTGTAGTGAGCAGCAGAGAAAAGCCTGCAGGTCTCTCTCCACAGCGTGTCTGCTTTGCCTTGTTAAGAACCATGGGTCATTTTGTTCTTGTACAGCAACCTGTAACATCTGCTCAGCATGTAGAGTTATCAGGATGTGTATTACCTGAGGGAATCCTTGGAATTTTCCAGAATTGTGGACACCATCTGTGATCTTAATCTCAGAAAACCTACGGTGCCCATAATTTTCAGTCAAAACTACATCATAAATACAGCCAAACACAATACAGCCCAATCATGACAAAGCAATGTGTTTAAAACTGTTTAAAAAATAAGTCATTTTAATCCAAAACCTTGGATCTTTTTCTAATCCCAGCCCAAGAGTTTTATTGTCTAAACCATAGACTTTACTTTATAAAGAAGCTTCCAGGTCTGAAAAATGAAACTTGTACCTTTAAACCTCCACTCTCTCTAATGTCCAGCAGGGGGCGACTCTTTGGGTTGTCAGAGGAAGTCTGATTGAATAGAAGTCTCTGAGGACGTGAGCCTGCTGCTCCCCTGATCTCTGAGCTCAGTGAACACGGAGTTTATGGTCTCAGTCGCAGTTTCGTGTCCAATTGTGCAGTTTCATCACAAATCCACCACTTGCTCACATGTCCAGTTTAAAATAGAGAGATGTCGATGGAAGAAGTGCTTGAGGGTATCAATTTATTTATTTCTTCTTTCCTTCACGTTTAATCATGTGGAAAACAAACTCGATTTTGAAACTTTAGGAATAAAATAAATATGCTCAGGTTTGCGTGGGCCTCGGCTTCAGAGAACTCTTTTTCCGGTAACGATCTGTTGTTGTCCAACATCGGTCAGTGTGATTTCGTGTAGTGGTTCACGAGTTTCAGCACCATCCCAGACTTTTTTCTTGGGTCCAGATCTCCAGGTAGGAAGTTCACTTCATTGCTTTGGTTAATTGAACCCTCTTGGTTAGCAGGGGCTCCTCAGCTAGCACCTCTCCTGTCTGCCAGTCAGCTTTTTATTTCACCTCTTCTGTGTTCTTTTCCTTGGTTGAGAGAGTTGGCCAATCATTTGGACCTGAACTCTGCAGAATTTTAGCTCCATTAGCGCTGCGTGCAGATCTGCCCTGCTGATCTCTTCATGTTCATTTAGAGGCGTGCTGGTTTGTGCTGTTGGACTTGTGTTTTGGGGTGAAATATGAGCCTTTGACTGTAGCTGATTGTTATATGGCTAATCTTACTCCAGTGTTGCTAAGAGTTTTAACATTAGTTAGCTAAATGTTGCACAGAGCCTCCAAACTAAGCTGCTGTTTTGGTCGGTGGCTCCACGGCAGCCTCGTGTCAGAGGAAGAACTGTGCAGCCGGCGTGAGCAGCTGGGTCAGACTGACGGCACCATGTTGTTCAGCAGCTGGATCGTGTCTGCAGAGGAGGGTTAAAAGGTCCCTCAGAAGTGTCAAACAAACAAACGTGCAGAAAAGATTTCATTTAACTTATGATGTACTTTGGGCCTGCAAAAATGTAAGCATATGCTTATTAAAAAGAAGTGCCATTCCAAATGTGCATCCATGAAAATAAACTGTGTGCTGCTGCCTGGGATATCAGTAGAATTAAAACTCCCCACATGAGCGTATTGCTAATTACTACAGCAGCTTAGGGATTTCACATGTAACATAAACTCCTTAGTATTGTACAAATGACTGAGCATCACAAATCAGCCACTTGTTATTTAAACCTGTGGATTATGAGGGATTATACAGTCCAATCATTTCATGTGCATGCAGCCAAACCTCATCAGGTTGCATCGCTGATTTTTAACCACAATGGAGACACACACACGCGCACACACACACACACACACACACACACACACACACACACACACAGTAGTTTATAAAATACAGACATGTGAAACGCCCCCGAGGCTCAACCAGAGGAACACCATCACCTCCACACTCGACATCTACAAACAGCGGGTCTCCAGCTGTGTGTGTGTGTGTGTGTGTGTGTGTCATGTTTTTGTCTCTTTGCAGTCGTTACACTTCATCCCATTTTCTGATCATTTTGGGATTTTGATGATTCTGCTTCTTTGTTGTTATTTTTGCCTTTTGCTCATTTGTACTTTTTTTTGTGTGTGTTCATTTTGTACATCCATGTTTTCCTGGTCATCCTGTCTTTGGTCACCTTGCCTTTGATTTTGGTCATTTAAAATAATTTTTGAGGCATTTTGTGTCTGTTTTTGGTTATTTTGCATCCCGTTTCAGCCGTGTTGTGTTTAGGGTAATTTTGAGTTGTGTTATTCTGTTTCATTGCTGTCATTTTGCTGTAGTTTGTACAGTTCTCTGTCATCCCGGCCGAGTTATTCTTGAGAGCTTGATAAAGAAGGCAGAGAAGTGAAGCAGTCTCTTGGATGACCTGAAGAAATCCATTTACCTTCTTTTGCTGTAGTTTTTTGGACATTTTGCTTCCTGTCATTTTGCATCTTTGTCATGTTTTTGTATTCCAGCTGTTTTTGCTTATTTCTGGGCCTTTTCTGTTTCGTGGTGGAGCTCCTGCTTCATTTTTGGTATTTTGCTCATGTTTGTGTTCATTTTGCATTTCAGTTTTGAGGTTTTGCATCTTTTTTGGCCATTCTGTGTCTCAGTGCGTCTGTTCTGTTTCATAGTGGTCACTGTCAATCCCAGTTTACTCATTTTGCATCACCTTATAATATTTTTGCTCTGGGATACCTTGTGGGTGGCCCCTGACCTTGGGAACCTGGACCTGAAGCTGGTGATCCCGTTCAGCCGCCTCGCCTGCAGATGATGACATCACTGCCAGTGTGAAACTGGTTTAATTCCCAGCAGGCTGATGTTCTGCCAATTAGCCCATTTTAAAAGGGGGTCTCTCATTAAGAATATCAGCTTCTTGCTCCTAACAGGTCACCCAGAAATAGCAGAGCTCAGTTTAGCTCTGTGAACGTCTGTCTGCCCGTCCCTCCCTCTCACTGGTTTAAATGGGTTAGCTGGAAAAGGTGATGTCAGAATTTCACCTTATCTATAATAAGATCCCAGTCGGAGAATCGTTTCTTGTGTTGCCAGTTCGCTGTCAATCAAACTCCCATGCTGAGCGTGAAGATGGTCGCAGCGAGGTGTGACATCACCCGCTGGTTTCATTAGAGCTGGCCTGAAGCAAAGAGCTGCAGCTTCTGCTTCCTGTTAAAGCAGCTGATGCAGCAACGTGTCAGCTGACATGCTCGGACTGTCCAGTGTTTGCTCGCTCTCATGAGAATAAAGTGTTTATGAGTCAATTTAATAAGTTTGCTTATAAACTATATATCTAATCTATTAGTTAATCTTATTTAAAGCTGGTTCAATGGAAGTTTTCCACAATATAACATCATCAACAACAACTGTGCTTACTTCAGTTGTATCATTAGGTCTTTGTGTGATTTTACTTTCTCAGCTTCTGCAGGATGTAAACGTGAGTGGTAAAAACTCTCTTTAAAAGTAAAACTTAAACTAGTATAGAAAAAAATATTCACAGTCTTCCCACATATGTATTATTAATTACAGCAGTGGTGTTAAAGGAAATGCGCTGCACTGTCCACTCAGGGTCAGCAGCAGACCATGTGAAGTGAATAGGCAACTTTGACAGGGGGGGCATTAAAGAAAAAAAAAAAGCACATGCACTCACACAAGTTATGCATAATTACAAGTATACATAGACAATAAACTCACAGAGAAAGGTGTAAAAAGATGTGTTTGCAGAGGCAAAGCAGGAGACAAACAGGAGACTTCTCTGTGCAGAAGTGGATCCGTGATCTCGCCACACACTAGGACAGTTGGCTGTGAGCTCACAGTATCCTCAACGCATTTCCATTTCTTTGCAATTTCCGAGTAGGTTCAAAGACGTACTTCCCGACCTCTGACCTGCGTCGGCCCATCAGCTCAGTGTCCTTCTCATCATGCCGGTTACCACGATTGTTGCAAAAGCCCTTGACTACTGTGAACGCAATAATTAAATTGAGCTTACACTGCACAAACTTATCAGCCATATGGGTGTTTACATTTTTCCATTAGCAAAGTGCATGAATTAGAATAACATATTTCAAGTGTATCAGTAGAACTCAGAGGGCACAACGACTTTATTGGGCGGACCTGGACCATCATATTACCGATGTGCCTGTGCCTGATAGATTCCAATTTGTTCATATAAAGGAGCCTACTCTCGTCTTCCTCACACACTGTGCATGACTCTTCTTAGTTTGTGGAGCATTTTGTTAACTCTAAACAGTCAAGATGCTTACATGCTAACTAGTTATCCAACTTCTTAGGGCATGGAGCCTCAAATCCAGGCATCGAGGGCCGGTGTCCTTCAGGTTTTAGATGTGTCCCTGATCCAACACACCTGAATCAAATAAAGAAGTCAGGGACACATCTAAAACCTGCAGGACACCGGCCCTCGATGCCTGGATTTGAGGATCCCTGCCTTAAGGTGAAAAGTGGTGTTCACATGAGACTGAGCTATTGCTCAGGTCTGCACATTGGGTGGATGAGCGTGTGCCTACCCTTCACCGAGAAGCATGAGTAACCTATTAAACCCTACTCATGATAGGTGTTGGGGATTGCAGTTATTTCCCATGAACGAGGAATTCTCAGTGTGGGTCATAAAATCGCATTAATTAAGTCCCTGCTCTTTGTACACAAATAGCCATTGCTACTACCAACCGATTGGATGGTTTAGGGAGGTCCTCGGATCAAAGCAGGAATGTTTTAAAGACATAAAGGCCTGGATCACCTCTTATTTCTTGCTTCTAAAGTCAGATTGTGTGAATTGCGCTCGGCCCCACAAATCTTAGAAACATTGTGTCTAACCAGATACTTACTCTGGATGGCATTACCTTGGCTTCCAGTAACACTGAGAAAACTTGGAGTCATTTTTGACCAGGATATGTCCTTCAATGCACACATTAAACAAATATGTAGGACAGCTTTTTTTGCATTTGCGCAATATTTCTAAAATTAGAAACATCCTTTCTCAGGTCTCAATGTCTTGAATTGCCCCGTATTATCTTAAAGACCTCATAGTACCGTATCACCCCAATAGAGCACTTCGCTCTCAGACTGCTGGATTACTTGTGGTTCCTAGGATACTTCAGAGTAAAATGGGAGGCAGAGCCTTTGGCCCTCTTCTGTGGAACCAGCTCCCAGTTTGGATTCAGGAGAGACACCCTCTCTATTTTTAAGATTAGGCATAAAACTTTCCTTTTTGATGGTAAATGGACTAGTTCTTATATAGAACTTTTCTACTCTGAATGAGCACTCGAAGCGCTTATACAACACGTTTACATTTACCCAGTAAAACCCATTCATACAAGCACTTCTCTAAGTATCTAAGCCAAGTGCTTTTATTATATACCATTCATACTCCGAGAGAGCAACTTGGAGTTCAGTATCTTGCCCAAGGATACTAAGGAGCAGCCAGGAATCGAACCACCGACCTGCCGATCGGTAGGTGACCTGTTCTACCTCCTGAGCTACAGACACCTTTGATAGAGCTCTTTTCATTCACCTCTTCTTACTCTATTTATACCCCACTATGCATTTAATCATTAGTTAATATTAATCCTTGGCTCTCTTTCACCGTGTTTCTTTTGTCCTTTCTCTCTACCCTCAGCCCCAACTGGGGCTTCCCCATCTAGAAAGATTTCTCTTACATCTGGGAGGTGGTTAGGGACATAAAATCCGAATGGGCCTCGTTCAGGACCACTATCGCTGAGGTGGCTGGCAGGAGTTGTGGTTATAGAGTCATCAGTGCCTGCCATGGTCAAAACCTGAGGACCCACTTTTGAACACTGGAAATGAGGAAAGCTGACAAGCTAAAGGAGGCTTTCTGTGCTTGGTTGGCCTGAGGGTCTCATGAATCAGCAGGCAAGTGTCAGAGGGCTAAAAGGGCTGCGGCTTTAGGAGTTGCAGAAGTGAAAACTTGGTTATGGAACAATTGAGGGAGGCAGTGGAGGAGGACTTTCAGCAGGCAAGTTGTGGCAAGCCTTCTGCCAAGTAAGGAAGGGAATGCAGGCCTTGGCTCAGGCCGTATTCGGTTGGGGCAGACAACTGCTCAACTGGGCTGGGGATATTGTTGGGCAGGAAAAAAAACACTTTAAAGAACTCCTAAATCCAGCCAAAGCAACTAATGGTAAGGCGGCAGAGCCTGAAGACTCAGGAAGTCTTTCCAGTTGCACTGGCAGAGGTTGCGGGGGTAGTTGAGAAGCTCCCTGGTTTAAAGGCAACAAGTTTAGATAAGATTTCCCCTAAGACGCTAAAAGCTTTGGACATTGTGGGGCTATCTTGGTTGACACACCTCTTGAATGTGTCGTGGAGGTCTGGGACAGTGGCCGACCGAAGGTTCTCATTTTCAAATAGGGATACTGGAGGGTGTGCTCCAGTTATTAGGGTATTACACTGCTCAGCTTCTCAGGTAAAGATTTTTCTAGGGTACTCGAAGACTTTGCTTAATCGTCCATCCTTGGATTCAGGGGGATCAAGGTGGATTTAATCCTGGCTTTGGAACAGTGGACCAGATCTTCATCCTTACATCCAGTCCAGTCTGCATGTGTTCGGTAGACTTGGTAGGCTTATGACTGGGTTCCCTGGGGGCATTTTTCAGGTGTACTACGGGAGTATGGAGTCCCAGGCCTGCTTCTACAGACCATTAGATCCTTGTGTGAAGCAGGCATCTGCTTTGGGAAGCTAGTGTGGTTCTGTTGGTTTCATCAAAGTGGGACCTCCAGCACGCGCCTCCTAGCCATCTCCCTTTGGAGATGTTCTGCGAAGAGACCCCAGGGTTGGCCCAGAACCTCTTCTCTTGCTTGTGAATGTCTTGAGCTCCCTCAGGAGGAACTGGAAAGTGTGGGAGATGGATGTCCAGAGTAGCCTGTTCATTGATTGTATTAAAAATAATGAAGTGATGCAGGTTTTATTATTTTCAATTAAAGCTCAAAATTTGCAGTTCAAGCACATCTGAATTCTTTTGTTTTAAACCCAATTTAGTGGTGGCATATAAACTTAGCACAAAAAGTCAGGAAATTTGTGTTTGATCTATTATTTCTTTGTTGTAACGATGCTTCTTGGCAATAAATCTTACATCATTGGAAAGCCTCTTTATTTTCTCTTAAATGGTGCCACATTTGTAAGGAAAATGCATTAGCGGGTTGTGCAGCAGTGTGTATGGATTGTGCCACATGCAATAAACGACACTAAAGAAGAGTCATTGCTGAATCTTTTCTGCCAATGCCAGAGGATTCCGGTATTGACTCTTGTTTGGTGTCACTTATTTGATTGAATGATTGCCGGTTGAAGAATGAGCTGCCGTCCCAGTGTGTAACCAAGCTGGTGACCAGCATAAGGAGAAGGTGCCAGGTTGTTGTGGCTGTGTGTGGTTCTTTCACATGTTACTGTGGCCCCTGTTTGTTAAATGAATGAATTGTTAAATTGCCACACCCACATACTCAACTCTCCTGCTCAGCTCACAGAAGCATGTTCTTTACAAATATGGCTCCATTTCAGAGTAAATAAACAGGCTTTTCCACTGGATAAGATTTATTGTCAAGTTGATTATTTCTTTGTAAGAAATAATTGAACAAATACAAATGTCTTTACTTTGGTGCTGTGTTCTGATATTTTATCTCTGTGTGTTGACTGGAAGACACTGTTGATTCAGTGAATGGAAGCTGTTGGGCTAACCCCGATAATCATATTTAAATGAAAATGTTTGGCAGGTTAAAGGGATCAGATGCGTCCTGGAAAAACGACCAAGAACCACCAGAGGAGGTATGTATAACGACCTTTAAGACCAAATAAAGTTCATTGTGTCAGATTCAAATTTATTACTTTGGTCATATCCCAAAATGAAACCACATCATCTCGGCGGTTTTGTTCTTTTTTTAATTTAATTTAATTTTTTAATTAGATTATAAGAATGTCACTGGATGTGATCCTTTAGTAATATTAGTCATGCGCACAAATGTGTTGTCTGTTTGTTGTCAGCCAAAGATTAGAACAAGTAAATATGAAGAAAGTGGTGATTTTATTATTACTATTAATTATTACTGTTGTTAAGCCTTTATCCACAGACAATAAAAAGGAGACATGACACCAAAGAATTCTTAATACATATCTAAAGGAGAATACCCTAATAACAAAGATATTGGTAGTTGGTCCAAGTATAACTTCTAGAGGGGAAAAAATTTAAACCTTATTTTGAGGCCAAGTCAAATCAAGTCACTTTATTAATATGGCAGTTTAAAACGGTTAACTGAAAGTATAAAAATGTATACTCTAAAAATGCACAAAATAAGTGGTACACATTACAGATAGACTTAAAGGTTCATTTTTTTTTTTTTATTTAATAAAAATGTATTTATAAATACACATTGATTAGTGTGTAATTATGGCTTTCAACAAAATGAGAATCAGGAATGGATCCGGTTGGAATGCTACTGCACATGTAATTCCAGTGAAAGTTACATGAAGCGGATCTGGAACATATGGATTCTTCAACACCCAACATTCACACTGACATCAAAACAACTCGTACCAACTCGTACCTCAGTGTTCCAACATCCAAAAGAAGCAACTGCTGTCACAACATGAGCTTGACCGGGTGCAGCACAAATGCTACAGCTAAGGGGAGCCGGGACGACAGGTCGGGGGGGGATATCATCCCCACACTCTGGGATTAGTTACCAGTCCCCAGTAACAACTGTTACGCTGAATACCAGAGCAGCTGACCTAAAAGATAAAATCAGGGCTAAGATAGAAACCTGGACCCCCACAAAGCCGACTACAAAGACTGCGCGAAGCACCCTCTGAAAGTCTACTAGAAGATCCAAATGCAGCATTATGGACAATTCCTACTTCAACTATCACTGAAACCAATCAGATGATCTATACCTTGGCAACCGTAATCCTTCAGAAGTATCACTATAAAATGAACAGCAGCCACAAGGAGAAGTACCCTCCATGGAAAAGATGGCTAAAGGCTAAGATCAAGGCAGCACGGAGAGAAGTCAGCCAGCTCTCAGAGTTGCAGAAAGGTGTGATGAAGAAAGCGGTGCCTAAGAAGTAAATGGACTAGTTCTTATATAGCGCTTTTCTACTCTGACTGAGCACTCAAAGCACTTATACAACATGTTTACATTTACCTCATTCACACCCATTCATACATGTGTAATTAAGCTAAGTGCTTTAATTGGCTAACATTCACACATATTCATACTCCAACGCTTGCGTTGGACAGCAACTTGGGGTTCAGTATCTTGCCCAAGGATACATTGGCATGCAGCACGGAGTAGCCAGGAATCGAACCACCGACCTTCCGATCAGTGGGTGACCTGTTCTACCAGAGAGATTGAAGCCAGGAGAACAAACCAGATGTTTATTCTAACCAATCCAAGGTGTACTCTTAGTAGCAGGGGAACAATGTGAGAACAGCACCTCCAAGGCTGGAGACGGAGCAATACTGGAAGAGCATTTGAGAGAAGGATGCAACACATAACACCAATGCTCAGTGGCTAGTGGATCTAAGAGAAGACCACAGCAACCTCCCTGAACAGGATCCAGTAACCATCACAGTGGCAGACATCCAGCAAAGGGTCTCACAGTCTCACATATGAAGAGCTGGACAGCACCAGGCCCTGATATAAATCACACCTACTGGCTAAAGAAGCTAACTGCACTCCATGAGCGTCTGGCAGCACATATGAACCAGCTGCTAACACACACCCAGAATGGCTGGCTTAAGTCCTGATCCCCAAGATTCCCCACAAGGAACTGGTCCCATCCAACTACC
>VUQJ01042597.1:0-17399 GCA_015108635.1 Andinoacara biseriatus
GTTTATTTCCATAGAGAGCCACTTTGCATCAGCAGCACCATGCTCCAGTGCTCTGGGAGACTTTATAGTCCTGAGAGTTGAACACTGGATGACTGACAGCTGTCCTTCATCACAACAGAAGCCACAGAAATCGTCCTCATCAAAAACATGACTTTGACCTGCGTCCTCATCTGGACTCTCCTCTGCTGCTGCTTCACAGGTAAAGTCCAGAGAATCAAACTCCTCTATCAACATCTGTCCCTCTGAAATGAAGCTGACAAAACCATGAAGCTGCTTTATGTTTGTGTCTCTGTGTCCTCAGAGTCCAGAGGACAGATACACAGTGACTCAGCCTGGAGCAGTGAGCTCTGCTGTGGGAGGATCTGTGACCATCAACTGTAGGACCAGTCAGGATGTTCATGTTTGGAGCAACAACCACCTTTTATCCTGGTACCAACAGAAAGATGGAAACCCTCCCAAACGTCTAATTTATTATGCTAGCACTCGAGATTCAGGGATTCCAGCTCGTTTTACAGGCAGTGGATCAAACTCTGACTTCACTCTGACCATCAGTGGAGTCCAGGCTGAAGATGCAGCAGTTTATTACTGTCAGAGTCGGCACTATATCAACAGTCAAGCTGTGTTCACACAGTGAAAAAGAGTCGTACAAAAACCTCCCTCAGTCAGACTGAACAGAAACTGAACTGACTGCTGCAGCTGGAAGCTACTGCAGAGACTGATACAGTTCACTGAGGACACACACACACACACACACACACACACACACATAGAGAGACAGAGAGAAGAGAAGACAGAAACACAGAGACAAATGCAGAAAACATGAAAAAAAATGGAGGACAGGAAAGAGAAAACCTAAAAAAAGTAAGTGTGAGACAAAGAGGGTAAACATTTATATCTTAAAGAAGATAACTGCACACTTGCCTTTCACCCCTCCTAATCTACATAAAGTCTCAAGCGCTGAAACTCGAACCCCAATGAATCACCTGTTGACGCTCTGCTAACTCTTGTCCCACGTGAACTAAAAAACAAACATCACCAGGATATCTCAATGATTTACAACAGCTCTGGCAGGTGTCATAATGAAGGATCTTCTTTCTATTAAAACCTCTGCTAATCTATGTTACAAAAACACAGGTGGGTCTGCGGAGCTCCATTTTTGGAGCCTACCTGTCTTAAGACTTCCTAAAATACATCATGTGAAACAAAAATCATGTGAAACAGAGATGTTCTTGCATCCCACCAAGGCCTTAAACACATGTGAGCATCAGATATAACAGGCCTTAACTTCACCCAAATAACCTCAGTGTTCATTAATTGTGTGTGTGTGTGTGTGTGTGTGTGTGTGTGTGTGAGACTAATATAATTTAACACATGATATAGAAATAGAGACAGTAAATATCAATAAAAAAACTGATGAAAAAGTTCCAAACATTACTGTTTAAAACATATTTTCTGTTTATATTTTGGAAAGTTAACCGATGCTCCATTGAGAGTGAAGACAAGAGTGAAGTTATCTTTAATGTGACCCTGCATGACGCTGCTGAGGTCAGACGTGTACCTCGGCTCAGAGCAGCCAACAATAACGTTTTGATGCTAACATGCTAACCAGAAGCATTAGCATTAGCCAGCTGACTGCTCATACTTTACATGATAAACACCATTCACACAGCTAATTGCAAAGGTAACTGTATCTTCAATTTAGATTAAATGATCATGTGATTTTTCAGTTGGTTTCACTTGTTTTTGTGTTTTTTGTGTTCATGCGTTTTATTTGGGAAATTCCTATTTTCACTATTTCCAGATAATCTTCCCTAATCAGCAAAATGAACCACACACAGTCTAACAGGTTTAATGGAAACAGAAGGACAGCTGAGCAGGAACAGCAAAGCAAAGAGGAGACCAGGGAGAGGAGAAAGGCCTGTTGTTGGAGTACTGATGGAGACGATCAACATTAGAGCAACAATACAGCAGCGAGCAGAGTTAACACCTCTAACCAACTTGTGAGTATCGGCTTCTCATCTTTATTTATATAAGAACAGGTTACAATCATTTGTCTCCCTTCTGTACAGGAGGTCAGCCCCATCAAGTTAGAGGCCATATAACCAGACCATGGTGGCTGGAAGAGATTTTTTAGAGTATCTTATGTTTTTAGAGGCTGTGATGTGTGGATTTTCATTCGTATACATACAAATGCCAATGATCCTCTTTGGCTAATGTGTGTGAAAATGTTGCTACACAAAGTATCCACACAGTCTTCATTTTCAAGATTCATTAACCCGCTCTACTCCATAATGGCTGCAGCCTGCTTGTAACTCTTGTACTGAACTGTTCAGTATTTGGTCCTCAGTTTTTCAATTCAAACTCAACTCAAATACACTTTATTGTCCCCGCAGGGAAATTTGTCTTGGACATCGTGCACTAAACAAGCTGCCGCCACAATAAATACAATACAGCATAACAATAAGAAATGTTACAAATGCAAAAGACCCCACCACCCACCTCCAAGAAAAGTTTGATAAAATCAGGAACATTAAACAATGAAACACATATTGCACATGTTACATTCCGACATACATTCCAACAGTGAACAAGTCACCCAATCAGTTAGCTAAAACACTGGAGCATGACCAAAACTATATGCCTACTTTATTTAATAATCTAATTGATGTCGGAACAAATGAGTTTTTAAATCTGTTAAGCCTGTAAGCCGGGGTTCTAAACCGTTTGCCAGATGGTAACAGTTCGTATTGCAGGTTGAGGATGTGAGTGGGGTCAGACAATACCCTCCGAGCACGTCTGAGCACAGATTGTTCATAGATGGACTGCAAGGAGATCTCACAAGCACAAATTAACCTAAAAACAACTCAAACTGGCTCGGATCCCACAGAGGATGCTGGAAAACTCAGCTTTGTACACTTTGTACTTTATTCATTCTAAATATTTAAAGGAAGTTAATGGAGTAGGCTGAAAACCTAAAGAAAGGAAACACAAATTCACATTAAACTTCAAGCTCATACCAATCCATCCAAACTATACCAATAACAAAAATATGATCACGTGCATAAGTACCTGAATTTTTAAAAAAAAATATAACTTAACAATGTCTTTTCCTAAAATGGCTTTATTCATTGTATGGCTAATTTTGGTGTAGGTGGGATGAAAAGGAAAAAAATAATCTACTTTTCTACTCTTACAATAATTAATTTACAGTATTAAAATGTGTTTCTCTTTTTGTAGCCAATTTTTAAAATGTAGACAATGACCAGTGAGCACTTTTTCCTTTTTTTATTTTAGTGTAACCAATACCACAAGTTGTTCAAACTTTTTCATAATGTTCTTCTTCTACCATAATTAAATTTAGCTATGCAAATTATTGTCTTGTTTGTTGTACTCTTTGTTGATTAGTGGGTTCTAAAATATATACTTTACATTTCCAAACTGAATTGAAATAGTCTAATTTTATAGTTATTTTTGCCCAGTCTTGCGAAAGTCTTACTGAAAATTTAAACTAAGAACTGAAATTCTTCAAGAAATGGCTTCTATTAACAAATCACAGTTTTTCCAATTTTTTTAATCTGTAAGTGGACTGTGCTCATATTCCAGGTGCACCTTTGCTCCTATCATATATAAAGTACGATAAGTGGAAATAATAATTGGCTCATGGCATCACATCCATGTCTTACTCAAAGTTTTTCGTGCCTCCATGTGCACCAACTGTGAGGAAAGGATTTCATTCTCCAGTGTAATAGGGCTTCATCTGAATGCTGTGTAAATGTCGCCCATCTTGCATGAATTTGATACCCCTGGCCATTTGCGTCACGACTGGTGTAGGCAATTTCTATTAACTGCTAAATTAAATGTCTGGTTTAATAGCTATAGCCACAGCACCCCTCTATCTTCACACATTCACAGACCTGCACCTTTCTACACTCAGTGTGGAGAGGAATGCATCAGCAGAACCAATTTAGAAGCTGACAAAGGTTATTTGAAGACATCGCTCACCCAATGCCTCCATCAGTCTTTTATTTATATCATATACATCCCAGTTACTCTTATAATACCTGACCCCATTACAACACTGAAGAACGCATCTGAAATCCATTTCTAAGTAAAATAGAAAACACATAGATGCTGCAGCATAAACACAAATACACACGCCTGCAAGCACATGCGCACAAACACTCGACTGTATGCCTTAAGCTCTTTGAGTATTTGTCAATACAACCCCAACTTTGTAAAGCAGCAGGTAAGTGATTAAGGCATTGAAAAGCGACTTATTGCACCTTATTCTCCGGAGCAGTTTAAACCTCTTACACGTTGATTGCAGTCAAACACAATCTATCTCTGGAGTGTGGCAGCTGTATCAGCATTAAAGGTCAACACATTCTCAGAGTGGCCCGGTTATTGAATTCTCAGTCTGTCACTTGAATTAGCCATGCAATACTGAAGGCCCAATACATGCGTACAGTACACAGCAGCGCATGTGCACACGTAATTTATAGTTTCCACTCACCACTTACACATCACATGAAGTGGCATTGGTGACTTCCATATGTAGGTAACTGGATCATAATGGGAAATATTTCATAATTAAAGTGGAAAGGAGAAGAACTATGTACCCAGTCAACCTTTATATGGCTGCATGACTGATTCATTTTCTCCTTTGGTAAAAACCTTTCAAAAATAACATCATACCTCTTGCTCCTGTTCAGGCACATTGACTGCAGATGTTTGCCATTTACCACAAAAATACCCCAATACACTGTGAATAGCACTGCATTTAAAAAGAGATGTTAGACTCAGTGGCAGAAAGAACAATTGTGAATGCAAAATATTATGGTATTTTTTCCAGAGGAGACAACTGAAGGATTGTTTCACCTGAATGCAGCATTTTGTTAGCAAATCTCATATTTGCTTCCCATATGTCGCATCTGATTCTGGGCCTGTCTGTCTTTGTCATTTCCTCTACTATGACTCCTTTCTTCAGGCTTTGTTTTCTTGTCTTGTCTATTGCTACACTTCCACATTAAGCAGCAAACTTAGAGAACAGCCAATTGTTGTAACCAACAATGTTGTCTCGGTGGGCTCATCTTTCAAATTATTGTTTGATTCACTGCGTCATTGCTGCAGGAAAAAGGTTCTATTGTGAAGATTACTGGAATTGCCATCAATTGTACTGTATTGTAATGATGTCTTCATTTATTTATTTTGATGCTATAACAATATGTAATGGAAGCCTTTTGAAAATGGAAAATAAAAGAGAATATAAAAAGACTCGTGTTGAATATTTTCAAAGACCAAATATCATGTATCACTGGTACAAAGTTCACACTTGTAACAAACAAAACCACTGGCAAACTGGTTTGCAGTTGACTAAATTGTATTTTTTTTCCTTGAAGAACATATGCATATTGGAAGACACGCCTTCCCTGTAATTAATATAATTACCTTTAATTAATGTTTGATTTAAAAGAAAAGCACAACTTTTTTTTTTTTTTGGTCCCAAAACTTTGCTTTTGTGGTTCGGACCATGATTTAAAAAAATTCCATTTTCCCATATAATGCCAGCTTTTACCTCTTTTCAAGTTGTTTTTTTCTTCAGAAATTGCCTATAAAATAGTAAAAAAATGTTCAATCAAGAGAAAAAATAACAAATTGATGTAACAATTCAATTTGATTAAATCTTTCTTAAATTTTTCAGATCACAAAAAATTTCAAGAATCATGAAGTTTCAAGAATCATCTCAAATATTGCAGAATTTTCAACAAAACACAAGAAAATGTAACTATTTTGGGACAAAAGAATCATTCCAATATCCACAAAAATAAAGTTTGACAGCAAAATTGGACATTTTCTATTGTTTTACAAAAAAAAGAGAAAATAACACTTGCTTGTCAAAGACAAACATCGTGTTAGTGTAACTCTTCTAAATAACACTGTAATATAGTGAAATTAACATAATATACTCGTTGATTGTAAATTCTCCTGTACTGCCATTATATCATATGCCATATAAACACAATGTATCCTTTGGTGATGATGCCTTGATGCAGCAGCTGTAATATTAGATGCCAGGAGATAACAGTCATCCTTATCAATTACATTTATTTTTCTCTTCAACTGTAAACTAACAGGCTTAGGCACCAAAAAATAAATGAAAACACCTTCAGCACACTTAGAACTAATTCTGGAAACAGTTAAAAGATCTGCACCAGATGATCTGATAGGTTTAATTGGGTTAGACTGTGGACTGCGTTAAAATACATCCCTTAACAGCAGTTACCCTTTATAGGTCACTTATTGAAATATTTGGAAATTGAAAATTTCAGCCCTAGAGTTTTATTTGAGTGTCACTTGTTCTGTTTTTTTTTACTTTCATGCTTAAAAAAAAAAAAAAATGAAAAAAGAAGTGTCAAATTATGTGCCAAGTTGGGATTGAGAGGCTCGTCTTGCTATTTCTGTAACATCATAATACAGATGCCCGAATCATACCTGAAATTCCAGCATCTTTCCCAAAGCAACAGAATCTGATGCATCAGGAATAAAACCAGGTTGCTGTACAGTATAAAATGTTTTCCATCAACTTGTAAGAACTGATGAATGCGCCTATGTCAATCCACACACCTTCCTGTTGCCAGTCATGGAGCTTAAATAATGAAAGCTGCATTGCCACATCAGTTATAAGATGAAGAAGATGGATCACCACGTCTGTGACACTGAGGGTGTGAAAATGACACTATCAATCTCAGCACTCCAAATCACTTTTAAATGCAGCTGACTATATTAATATTATATGTTCTTGACTACATAAGCGCGTGGCGACCAAGACGTTGCTGGCCCAGATCATATGATGTAAGTTCATATGCACCACTGCCACAACGATCGCAATAATGTTGGCATTAAATATAGGAATACAGACTTCATTAGAAAAGACTCTGTGTCTCCCTGACTGACATATAAGATAATTATTGTGATGGGAGATAATTGGGACTTAACGCCTGCTGATAATTCTTTACATTGACAGTGGTTAGGATGGTGCTCAGTCATGCATAGAACAGAGATGCTTCCTGTGGCGTGACTGGCTATCAAACGGTGCATAAGAGAAAACAACTGAAGCCTAGAGCCTGTGGGTGTTTATAGGGAATGACTGTTATATTCTTGTGGAATATGTATTATATAGTCTTTCCGAAGGCTAAACTGTCAAACAAATAGTTGTCATCCAGTAATCATACTTGGATTTCTGGGCAGTTAACAAATGATAATTCATTATTTACTTGCATTTATATATTTATTAGATTCTGTTAAAAACGGTATAAAATCATTTTTAGTTTGCTATCTTTTTGTTACGAGCCGTGTGTGTTATTTACTTGCAAAGTCACTGTGTACAGGTTTGACTGTGAATTCTAACAATACTTCACCAACAAATGCAGTCATTTAACTGAGTGCATGTAGGATAGATTTTTTTTTTCTCCTAATGATTTAAATGTCATCTCATGCTCAAGCTGTGCCGCTATAGGAAGGAATAAAAACAGGAAATATAACATTAGTGAGGATTTCACAGTCATTTAAAGATAAAAACACCAAGCACATATAATAATGAATAACGTTCTCGTAAGGCCAGTTCATATTCAGACTTTATTGAGGTCATCATCAGGATCTTATCAATGTGGATGCCAACCTTACTATTCATCAGACTGGACTCAATGCTGCACTGCAGGTATGTTGGTCTCATCTGCAGATTTAATTAAAAAAGTCCAATCTCATGTTCCAGATCTCCTGAGCAATTCAGAGTATCACGTAGGGCTGCATAATTATGACCAAATTAATTATTGTGATTATTTTGATCATTATTTGGACCACGATTACTGTATTTGGACCACGTTCACCTAAATTCAGAACATCTCCGAGAAGAAAAATAAAGAAAGAAATGCACCAAAACTTAACAGAAAATTAAAGGGCTGTTTCACTTTTACATTGTGTTACATTCCTGTCAATGAAAAAAAAAAATCTTTGCTTCTAGGAAATGCACTTCAGTCAGATGAATAAACCAAATATAAAATCTTTTGCTTCATTCGCTGTACCTGCATGATGTAGCAAGGTACTCAGCAGCCGTGGGAGCTTTCTCTATATACAGTGTTACATTTTGTGTACAGTGCAGGTTCTTCCTTAATTTGGAAAAATAACTGTGCTATAGAGTAACATCTTTCATCCACTACGTTGACAATTTTCCTGAAGCCTTTGTTACTCACTGTGTTTGTGTGTGTGCCCAAATGAGTCTTATTGTAACTGTCTTGGGGCAGACCCCAACCACACTGGAGAGATCACGCCTGTTGGTTGGCTTGGGTCCCCCAGCAAAAGCTAGAGAAGGGGGCTGGGGAGAGGGAGGGTCTGGATGGATGGATGGTATTTTATTAGCCTATAAAACTCACAGCACAATTTCTCTGATAATGAAACGACAACTAAATAATTTTTGAAACAAGTTTGAGACAGCAGCCTAGTCTACAGCACAGTCACGGATTCTTCACAGGTCAGACGACTCCTGTGAACTTTCCATTAACTAAGAAAGTTTAAACACTTTCATCGTCTCACCATGACATCGCCATGATTTCTGCCTCTCGCACACAAAATTGCAGAGCCTGTTGAGAACTCACAAAATGCGATGCTGTAACACAGCCAAGCACATAGAGATTAGCCCCCAAGGAATAATCCATCAGTGAGCCCATCAAAGAGAGGACAAGACTGAGAAAAAACTGTAAATACCATAAACCAATAGTTATATGCTGCTGATTTTTGCTACTTAGCTGTGTTGATTCACAGCTTTAATATCTCTCTTATCGTGTCTTTCTTATTTCAAACACCACAGCCTCTTTGTGAATATTAGTGAGATCACTTTATTTGGACAGTCAGGGTTTATATTTTGTGAATTCTGCAAACTAGAAAAAAAACAAAACAAAAAAACAGACATAACAGTTTTGCTTTAAGACAAGAGTCTTGAGGATGGTTACATTTTAAGAACTGGAGCTGCATAATATTTTTGCTTTTGAGATTTTTGTATATTGGACTTCCTCGGTCCTACATTACAGTTTCATCATTGGTAGCCATATCTGCCAGCATTTGTGTTGTTTCACAGCTGGTTGAGCAGACGGACAACTGCTATTCATCCATCTCAGAGGATGGCTTTATCTACTGCATTGGACAGAAACGCTGTTTGTCTTTGATCAACAATAACTTTGCTTATGCATGACTGATAAGTGAACTTCAAATCTGGTATCTGTCTATCCAGCTTTCCCTGCAAAGAGCTCAGCTCTGCACATGGTCCTTGTATCAGGTTGCCAGTTGCTGTGACAGATGGATTGAAATTACCTGTCATGTGTTTTACAGTCAGTCTGGCAACTTGGGTAATATCAGGCAAAGTTTTTCATAGTAAAATTTGAACGTCACAAATTTATGTGTTTCTTGTAAGAAATAGTGAAAGGGATGTGCTAGAAGTCTAGAAATAAGGATGAAACGTGGAAAAAGACGGGGTGTTGAGGAGGTTTGCTGATATCTATACAGGAGAAGGGTAACGTCACAAAAACACATTCAAACAATTCCCCATCCAATTAGAAGCAGTGTCATAAAGAAGGGGGGTTAAAAGGGAGATTTTCTTTCCCACTGTCACCAAATGCTTGCTCATAGGGGGTCATTTTGACTGTTGGGTTTTTCTCTGCATTATTGCAGAGTTTTTAACCTCACAATATATTGGTGCTTTATGTAAAAAAAGATGTAAAAAATAAAAATAATACTTGCATGTATCAGCTCTTACTGTGACTCTCTGTGTGGTCCACAAAATATATTTTAGTGATAGGCACAGTTGATAAGGAATCAAAATGAATGTGCACCATTTTTGACCCATCTATGGAAGCTTGGGGTAGTAACACAAAAACTATCCATCCATGCCATCCTAAACACCTGTGGCTCAAGCTTCATCTTCCCTCCCCCTCCTTCTGTATCTGGCTGCACTACACTCTGCATGAACTCACAAAGTTATAGTGCAGTTTGTTAGTTGGAATTCAAAGACCAACTTTACTATTTGCTCTTATGTGTTTTACTGTTTACTTTAATACTACTTTCAGATTTTAATAATCATTCGCCTTACAGGCTGTTTTCTTGTATTGTGTTCATTTATTTTGTCATGCAAGGATACTTAATTGTGATTGGAGTATAAACTTTGTTAAAGGTGCACAGAACCAAATTAAAGAACCAATTGAGCCCATTAATAAAGGTTTTCATCTGTTATGTTCTGCATGTCTTGCATGTGTTATTTTGATGTGATATTAGCTCGTAGTAGTTGAAGGAGGTCTTAATGCACTATTACACTGTTGTGTCAGCTCAAGAGGTGATTGATCTTCCCACTGTTTTAACATATATTAGCTGTGTTTTATTGCTAATGGTCTTAACTGTATTGTTTTTGCATTCATTTTTAAATAAATTAAATAAAACTACATACCTGGTAAGGGGAACTTTTGTAGTTGGTAAAAGTGATTTTTGGTCAGTTCTTTGGATACAAGTCTCAAGGTGATGGTGTCAGAAAAATTATTATAACATTGTGCTAATTCACTTCCTGGCTTGGTTACATTGGCATAACTATTTGTATGGCCGTGTGTTAAAAACTGTTAAACTGTGGCGTGGACCAGACAACTGCTATAAAACTGCTTACAACTAGCATGGTTTATGTGATTATACTACTTGGGAATCGATCAGATGTATGTGACCTAGATATGAAGCTTATGTCAGAATTTTTTAATGACTGGACTGCGAAGCATTTGTAATAAATAAATTTAAAAAATACATATAAATTGTCCAGTCAAGTTTCCTATGTTACAGCACTGGCTGGACCAGAATTAAAAGACATAAAATATTTTATTTTATGCTTGGTCCAGTTCAAAAGAGCTGAAATGACTTGTGCATGAAAGCACTGTGTTTAACCCCTTGGCCATTCTGCTCAGTGGTGGGGATTATCTTTCAAACAGACTTGCTGTCTCCTGTGGTCACTTGAGGAGGGAAAAATGGGTAAAATGCATTGCAGTATGTGTCACTACTCATTTAGAAGGATTCCCACTTTAGAAGGGGGAATCTGTTGGCTCAAAAAGATTCATATTCATATAAATATAGGTTTAGTGTAAACCTGCAGAACTTTGAAGAAGAAACTAATAAAATACAGAAAACACAAAATAAAGTGCTGCAGACCTACTTAACTTGCTGAGAAAGATAAAAAGTTTGGTCTGACAGAGACAGAAATAGAAAAGCAAGATGACTTGGGGGAGATAAACATGAAAAAGGAGCAAGAAAATTGTTTTTTCTTCAAATGGAGACAAAGGCAGGACAAACATGAAAGTATAATTTTGCTTTCCCAGCGTCCCGGAGATAGCAGGAGCACTAAGGCTTTGCAGAAGTGCACAGGGACATGATCTCAAAGAGAATTTTGGCCAGATTTTGAACCCATAAGATTTTGCTTTTCATTGGAGAAATCCCAGAAACAATACTCAAATACTCAAAATCATTTTTTGTGGTGGTTCCTGCTACATGTGTCACCATAAATGAAGTTAAAGTAATATAAACACTGCTGTCATGACTGGTAAAAAAAATTCAGGTGTAATGAATATGTTTTTCTCCACAGCTTGGGTGGATCATGTTGATACATGTAGATGGGTGTATTACGTAGATTATACACTCAACCTGTCTTATGTCAATAGTTGATGTTGGTGGAGAATGTCTGCCTTCCACACCTGACCTATTGTGATAACAACTGATCGTAGTTCAAATGCCAGTACCTGACTATTGTCGTTCTTTCTTCAAATAGCTACATATCCATTAAAGCATGGGTAAGGTGGTTATTAGGATAGGCACTTTAATACCCTTCATTGTTGAAAAAAATCTTGGCCCCATAACTGAATCACTTATTCACCGACTTACTCAGTTCAGTTTTGCTGTCTAATGTCAACATAAAATCATATTTGCTCGCCTTTATGTACCTTTCAAAATGCATAAACTGTAATAAACTGGTTGCATATTTAATATACATCATTTGTATATGTCAACATGAAACAGCTGTGGTATAATCTTGTTTTTGTACACACTGTTGATAGGTTCAAATCATTTTATCAAACAAAGAACGAACACACAAACACAGATGTATGGTATCTTCGCTAGCGAGGAGGAAGTGCAACCCTTCTGATCTCAGGGACGGAACAGGAAATCTCCGCGCCTGAGCCAGAGATGAAGTAGTTTCTCTGCGCAACTTCGTCCTGCAGCGGTTTCTATTAAAAAGTAAAAGTCACGTGATGTTACAAAAGCAGTTTTACAACATAAGTAATAAAACAACATTCCTGGCTCTACGTAACCTTTTATGGTAGCTGAAAAAACCCATGGAAGGTATACAGTAGCCAGGGGGTACGTGACTTCCTGTGTGCATACAATATATGCTTGTGTATGTGTGTGTGTGTGTGTGTGTGTGTGCGTGCGTGTGTGTGTGTGTGTGTTCTGTGGGGGATGTGTTTGTGTTGCAGGCTTGAAACAGCCTAAGGATATGTGGAATGCTGTGACATTCTTTAAGGAAAGTCACCACATGTCCTCCTTCTAAGTATAAAGGAAAACAATATGTGTATATAAAATGATGATAACCAATGATTAACAGAAGAAAGTTTACAGTCATTCTAACAACTGTGGTTTATGAATGCATTAGCAACAATATTTATCTCTGTCTTTGCTTATTCTCCCTTAATATTAAGGGTTCAGAGTGAGAAAAGTAGAGCTGTTGATAAAGACAGATGGGAAGGGAGCATGGACAAAGTTCATGTTGCACATCCCCAGGGACTTAAAAAATAGGTAAAATAGTAAATTTTGGAGGGCAAAAAGCAAAGCAGAAAGAAAGAAAGGCAACTAATCATAAGTGATGACTTTAACCCTCAGCTCCCATGTCCCCATGACTTTTACATATGCAGAGTAAATAGCAAGCTGTCACACTGTGTAATCACACGGGAGTACCAATTTAAAAATCTGAAGTTATTACTTTTCATCCAGTACCCACAGTAAATACCTAGGTATCCAACCTTGTCAGCCTGTGTGTGTAGCTGCCATTTGAAAGGTACTACTGAGTTTGTCCACTCTTGCAGCGAATGGTCCTCAAGCATAAACTGTAGTGTTTTGATCAATTTTTGCTGATTGAAATGATATATACTGTTGGCAGAGTGAGGGCAGCGGGTTGGCTGATGAAGGTGAAGGGTAGAAGAGTGATGCTGCCTACAGTCTGGCAAGGTACTGGAGATGACAGGTACAGGTAAACACAGAACAAGAACCAAGAACAAGCATAAAGAACAAACATTACTATTGCACTGGTTCTAGTGGAGAACAGAGTCCAGAGCTTTGGGCAGGCAGGATTGGTAGGTGAATCGGAGGTATAAATTGGCAGCAGGATGAAAAGCAGATCCAGAAAAACATGGGGGGTGGGATGGGGGTGTAAACAGGGCATTAACAGTAACACAAGTAAAGAAAGAAAAATAATGACGGAGAGGCACAGTCTATAGACCACGACAAAATTATGCATTTAGGTTTTATTGCACTGCTTCTATGTTGCAACAGTCCAGTTGCGACATTTCCCAAATACATTTTTAAATAAAGTCTTGTGCTTATTTTCTGTCATAAAATTCAATTATGTAATTGCAATAATTACTTCTCAGTGTTGTGGGGAAGCGAAGATGGCTTTACACCTTTATGCTTGGGGTTTTGTGAATGAGTTAAACAGTGTTAGATTATAGTGTATCAGGAAAATAGGCAAAACAGCATATTGTGGTGAAAAGGGCTGACATACAATTATAGGAAATGATAAAATGGCTCCTGGTAGGGCTAATCCTTATCATAAAGAGACTACAGACAGGGAGACTAATGGAAAAGATAAGAAAGGACTGTGAGCCTACATAGACTTTATAAATACAGAAGGTAATAGCACTTCACAATCATTTAATGTAGATTTCATCTTGGATATACAGTGCTGTGCAAAAGTCTTGATTAACTTTTCATTTCTTTATATTTTGCTGGGAACGTGTGAAATAGATGCAGCAACTGAAACGTGCAAACACAAAAAACAAAGTTTGCCCAGGTTTAATGAGCTTGAACTTCAATGTTTGGTATGACCACATTTACTCATCAACACAGCCTGAACTCTCTTAGGCAGCTTTTTTGTAATTTTTCTAAGTAGTCTTCAGGAATTGCTCTTTAGGCTTCTTGAAGGACATTCAAAACTCTTCTTTGGATGTTGGCTGCCTTTTGTTACGTTCTCTGTCAAGATGATCCCTCAATGCTTCAATAATTTTGAACTCTGGGCTCTGGGGAGGCTGATCCATGACTGATAGTGTTCCATTGTGGGGTTTTTTATCCAGGTAAGCTTTTACTGGATTGGCACTGTGTTTGGAATCATTGTCATGCTGAAAAATGAAGCCTTTTCCAATCAAACACATATACAGATGGTATTAAATGTACTTTTCTGTGCTCAACAACACTGGTTGAAAACGTGAAAGAGCCTCCACAGATGGCTGTAGGCTGTCCATAAATATTGACAGTGATTTGAACTAAAACTTTAAAATTTGGGTTCATTATTCCAGTAGACTCTGATTTAAAATCCAGTTCTTGTTTTCTTTTGTTTTCCCTTCTTTAAGAATGGCTTCTTGACAGCCACCCTTCCACTGAGACTGATGAGGCTTCAGTGAACAGTGGATCAACTTTAGGGCCAAATGCATCTCTCAGGTCCTATCACAGCTGAATTTTCTGCTGACACAATTTTCAGATACTATTCATCTGGTGTAGATATTTTTTCAATGCATGCCACTTCTTCCTTTGTCTCCCACTTGTCCAGTTTTCTTAAACTGTTCAAGGACACACTGCGATGCAAAGTTTTCAGCTAATAGCACTTTAAGAATCACCTTCCTGGTGCAAAAAAAAGCAATTTTAATGCCTGCAAAAGTGTTATCTTTGACATTTTTCATACATTCAGCTAAAGAAATGGGAACAAATTATGCATCTTTGTGACAGACTGCTAGTAACAAAGCACAACAACATAACAAAAAGACCATTTAAAATTGGTTTGCTGCTAGCTTGTGTGTTATGTGTGGATACACCAGTGGTTCATACCTTGAGTTAGTGTGCCTTTTGAATGCTTAAATGATTCATAGGTCAAAAAAAAGTCAATGAAAATGGTCAGGTACAAGGGCTCTACTGAAATTGAGTGAAAATTACAAGAAAGTCTGGCTCCTTGGATGCAAAATATAAAGAAATATAGCATAAGTTCATAGAATTTTTTTGGTTATTGCCTGCATCAGTAATCAAGTTTTCCACCACATGTATTAGATAAAAAATAATTACTGAAAAATATACACGTTTAACACTAATAAATCATAATCCGAATAAAAATCAGGTGAAAAAAAACCGCAGAAATCTAAAATTGCCTAAAACACTCTTTGTAGTTTTTTTGCATAATATTTAAGCAAAAGCTCTAATAACTGAAACTTGTGAAAGATTAATCCCAGATTTTGGAGCTTTCATTCATAAAGAGTAGTAAATGCAGTCGAGTTATTACTGTAATCATTCTCATGAGCCCTTAACTCTGTGTCCTGAAATCCTAAAAACACTTTACTAAATGAAAAATCAGATAAAATTATGGGTGCCTAAATTCAGTTCAGAGTATATTATAAGAGCGTTAAAATTAGAAATAATGAAAATGTAACGGCTGTGAGACGGCTTTAGATAATGTGAGGACATTTTATCAGAACACAACATGCTCTCTCTCTCTCTCTCTCTCTCTCTGTGCGTGTGTGTGTGTGTGTGTGTATCAGTGGGTGAGAGAAAGGACAGTACTTGATGGCACATACAGATCAGAGCTCAGTGGGACCTGAGTCTCTAAGATGTAACTTTCACGTAACATTATTCTAACACAGAGCCTGACATGCTGAAGGAAGGACGAGTGTAGCAAAAGCACAGAAACAAGAGCAAACGCATCGCCATTCCTATCCACAAGGACTGCACAGGTCAACAGTATTTCAATAATATATTTCAGTGTTGATGGTACTTTGCGCCACATGATTTTCACCACATGCACCACACGTTTCATTCATACCTGCGCATGCTGATAGAGGGCAATGTGAATGACAGTTAGATCTAGTTTCCATGTCAAGCTTTGACGACAAAACTGTAAGACAATAAGTCTGTTACCAAGTGAATGCAGGCAGCAACGAAACAACCCAATTATGTGCCGAGACTGTGAAAGAAGTGTCTGGAGAAAGACTATTGTATTTGGACTCAGGGGACTGGAAGATGGGGGGGACAAAAGGCAGTCTGAGACTTCTTCATATTAGAACAGCAACAAATCCAGATGTTTAGCACTATGATCATGTGGATGATTGCAAAGATCCCCTAGGGACCTGGGACTCCCTGTAGACTGGCAACAAGTAGTAAAATAGATACAGTCCCTGAAAAAATAAAGTTTATGCATGATTCTGTGCAACAAAAATCTAATTGCACCCTTACTGACCTAACCCCCACAGGAATTAAGAGGGTAAATAGCATCCAGGTGCTGCTAATCGAATGCACTTGATTAATTGATCATTGACAAGAGTGATCACCTCTGTAAAAACAAAAGTTTTGGCAGTTTCCTGGTGTGTTTTGACACAATGCCAGGGAGGAAAGATATCAACAATGACCAGAAGCAATTGTTGCCGCACATCAGTCTGGGAAGGGCTATAAGGCCATTTCCAAACAGTCTGAAATCCCTAATTCTACAGCGAGAAAGATTATTCACAAGTGGAAAACATTCAAAACAGTTGCCAGTACAGGAGTGGATATCCCAGCAAATTCACCCCAAGGTCAGACCCTGCAATGCTCAGAGAAACTGAAAAAAAAAGGAGAAGGAAAAGTAATAAAAGAACCACACCTCAGACTCTACAGGCCTTAGTTAGCATGTTCAAGTTCATGAGAGTACAAAGAGAAAAAGACTGAACAAGTATGGCTGGTTTGGAAGGGTTGCCAGGAAAAATTTAAAATATCAAGGCAGTACCATTCAATCGCTTTTTGAGTGTTAACTTTTCACTGTTGTTGGTGTTTTTATAGTGATACATCTAAAAATTCTAAAATTTCTAAAATTTATTACTCCTGAACCCCTGAATAATGTTGACTTTCATGGATGATTGAGTTTAGTTTATGTGCAGATCGACAGCAACAGTGTAAAAAAAAATCTGAAGGGTTCTGTACTCAAATTTAGCCTTTTTTCTATAAATGTTTAAAAATTTCCTGTTATTTTTAAACATGTGAAATATCAATAAAAGTAAAAAAAAAAACAGCAACAATGAATTAACATGTCTAATGCAAAATAA
>VUQJ01042601.1:0-20732 GCA_015108635.1 Andinoacara biseriatus
AATGTCCATGGTGGTGGAGAAGCTGACTCCAACAGTCCTTTGTGCAGCCTTCACCACCCTCTGCAGAGCTTTCTTCTCTGCTGCAGAGCAGCTTCCATGCCATACAGTCATACAGGAGCACAGGACGCTCTCCAGGACACATCTGTAGAGTGAGGAGAGGACTGAGCTTTCGAGTCCATCGCGCCTCAGCCTCCTGAGGAAGTAGAGGTGCTTGTGTGCCTTCCTGACTAGACTGGAAGTGTTGTTACCCCAGGTTAGGTCGTTACTTAGGTGTACACCCAAGTACCTGTAACTGGGGACCACTTTCACCGCAGATCCTCCAATGTGCAGGGGGAGGAGGGGGTGTCTGATTCTTCTGAAGTCCACAATCATCTCCTTTGTTTTTGTCACATTGTTGGAGAGATTGTTCTCTTTGGTGGTAAACTGTTCCTTGATAAGTCAAATGTGCCTTCTGAAGCTGATCTTTATCAGCAGCCAATGGGAGCTCTCCGTTCTCCAAGCAGCGCCATGTATGAAATCTGCTTACACACAGAGCGTGATAGGAAGTACCGTATTTTCCGGACTATAAATCGCACTTTTTTTTTCATAGTTTGGCCGAGGGTCCGACTTATACTCCGGAGCGATTTATATGTGAAATTATTAACATATTATTATATAAATTAGAATTTTTCAACTCCATGCATGCCATCATCCCTGGAGGCTTAAACAAAATATTCCAGCCACATGACATCTCCGTGAACCGGAGCTTTAAGGCAGTCCTGCGTAACCTGTGGATGATGGATGGAGAGCACGACTTCACGGCAACCGGGAGAATGCACCACGCAACTTTCCTGGAAGTCATTGGATGTATCGACAAAGCGTGGGCTTCAGTGACAACCGAAACCTTCCTGTCGGGATTCAGAAAGGCCGGAATAATTGAAACTGCAACTGACAAAGAGTCAGACAAAAGCGACGCAGAAGAGGAAGAGGCGCTTCGTCTACCTCCGGAGTTGGCATGTTCGTTATGCTATAGTTATCTGAATAACTGTTAATGTTAACACACCAGACACGGACTCAGTTTGTTGTCTATGCGTCATGTAGCTGAACGTGTTACGTTCGCGTACCGTACCCCTATTCGGCCTGTTGTTCTCTAACCCATTATTATTATAAATTGCCTTTCATGATGAAATGTATGTTCTTGGTCTCGGATTTTATCGAATAAATTTCCCCCCAAAATGCGACTTATAGTCCAGTACGACTTATACATGCTTTTTCTTCTTTATTATGCATTTTTTGGCTGGTGCGACTTATACTCCGGAGCGACTTATAGTCCGAAAAATACGGTCTGGCTGTGCAGACAGGAAGTCGTGGCTGATGATGCTTTCAGTCTTTTACTTATAATCAGGGGTTATAGCATGATTGTCAGGGTGCGGGGGGCTCCCTCTGAAATAAGTCACATGAAATAAGGCTGAAGCACGAGTTAGTGCCACAACTCACTCACTGACACCCGCACGCACCGGCCAACAGTCGTCAGCTGCTTTAATGCACCCTTGAATGTTCACCTTAGATTATCATCTAACCGACTGTTCACATCCTAATAGGAATTACCCTGTTTAAACCATATGATTTAACCAATCAGAGCCTTCTCTCCATCTTTGGCGTTCCCAGTTCAAGCCGATCTTCTTGGGCACCGTGGACCCTCGCAGCGAGATGGCCTCATACCGCCGTGTGGTCAACAGTCAGAAATGCGTCCGAGCTGGCGGAAAACACAACGACCTGGACGATGTGGGACGAGACGGCTACCACCACACCTTCTTTGAGATGCTGGGAAACTGGTCGTTTGGAGACTACTTCAAGGTGGGTACACTTCCTGTTTACTTTATGGTTGGAGACTTACTTCCTGTTTACAGAGGAGGAGCCTCACTCTGCTCTGTGTGTGTTCAGGAGCAGGCATGCCGGATGGCGTGGACCCTCCTTACAGAACATTATGGGATACCTGCTGACAGGCTGTACGTGTCTTATTTTGGCGGAGATGCAGCAGCAGGGTTACCAGCTGACGAGGAGACTCGGCACATGTGGCTGGAGATCGGGTAGGTGCACATCTTTCTGCAGCTGGAGCCACACTGCTTCAGATCACCTGACCCTCATTGTCTCACCAGGGTCCCCGTTTGCCGCCTGCTGCCATTTGGACTCAAGGACAACTTTTGGGAGATGGGTGACACAGGGCCCTGTGGCCCCTGCACCGAGATCCACTATGACCACGTGGGCGGGCGGGATGCCGCGGCACTCGTGAACTCTGACAGCCCAGAGGTGGTGGAGATCTGGAACCTGGTCTTTATGCAGTACAACAGGTTCATACACACACCTAGACCTCTTGAGTCCAGAGGAGACCACCTGATTTGCCCTGAAGCCTGATGGTCGTGTCTCATCAGGGAGCCGGATCAGAGTCTGCGGCTGCTGCCTCGCGTCTGCGTGGATACTGGGATGGGACTCGAGAGACTGGTAAGCGTCCTGCAGGGCAAAACCTCAAACTATGACACGGACTTGTTCACACCGCTGCTGCACGCCATCCACCAGGTATGCTCGCGCACACACACAGGTACGCCATCCCGCAGTAGCTGTCATGGTGACACGTGTGCCGTTTTCTCAGAGGTCAGGGGTGGAGCCATATGGTGGCAGGATGGGGTCGGTGGATGGAGGTCAGGTGGACCTGGCCTACAGAGTTGTGGCCGACCACGTCCGGACGTTGTCGGTGTGCATCGCTGACGGAGTTCATCCGGGCATGTCAGGAGCCGAGTGAGTCACCGACCAATCAGCTGTCAGCGTGATGCCAGAGGCAGGATGTTTATGTTTACCCGTGTGTCTCAGGTTGGTGCTGAGGAGGATTCTACGGCGGGCAGTTCGGTTCTGTGTCGAGGTTCTTCGGGCTCCTCAGGGAGCGCTTGCCAGCCTGGTTCCCACCGTCGCCAACCTGCTGGTAAGATTTCCCATAATGCCTCCGAGCAGGACCGATTGATTAATTGGTTTATTGATTGTCTGGTTGGTGTTGACAGGGTGACGTGTATCCAGAGCTGCACAGGGAGTCAGATCGGGTGAGTTTTCATCGTGATCTTTGACCTTTTGTCTCCTCACTTTTAGTCAGACCCTAAAGGTTGAGTCACATGATATAACAGAAAGTTATCATCACCCAGTGTTTGTCTTCCAGATCATGGACATCATCAACGAGAATGAAGCTCACTTCCTGTCGTCTCTGCAGCAAGGCAGCAGGCTGATTGAGCGCACGCTCAGCAAGAAGGACTACAAACACGGAGGCTTTCCTGGTCAGTCCTGATCCTGGTCCTGGTCCTGGTCCAGAGTCTGCATGTTTTTTAAACCTGAGTTTGTGTGGACTCGCTGAATGAGCAGGAACATTAAGGAAGTTTTAAATAACAGAAATAATCTCAGGTAGGAGAAGACCTAAGCCCGAGTCCACCTGCAGGACGACACACCTGAGAAATCTGAGCAAATATCCATTAAAATACAGCAGCAGTCAAGTTCTCCAAACTTGACATACAGTGACTGGTACTGTATGTGAAAGTATTCAAAAATAAAATGTGTGTGAGCTGTTAACCTGTCATCTCGGTTAGGCTCAGGTGTTCCTCTGTGATTTGTGATTTCCTTTCTTTTGGCAGCCTCGGTGGCCTGGTCTCTGCACCGGGACCTGGGTTTCCCTCTGGACCTGGTGGACCTGATCCTGGAGGAGAGGGGGGTCCAAGTAGACCGCCCGGAACTGGACCGCCTGATTGCTGAGAACCATAAGGTGGAGCTTAACTCGCGTATCTTAATGTGGAAACTGTCTGACTGCTTTTATTGTGAAGGAGCGAGACTGCTGCTTTTACGCTCAAATTCCAGAGCTTTTATTGTGAAGCAGTCTTGAATCCTGACCAGGCACACAGGTAGCATATGGCATCTTCACACACCTGTCCATGTGCCTCAGGTGGCGTCAGAGCTGCAGTCAGGTGATCAGTCGCATGTGACGCTGGACGTCCTCAGTCTGACTGAGCTGCAGCATCTCGGGGTTCCTCACACTGATGACAGCCTCAAATACGAATATCGCCTGGAACAAGGCCGATACGGTATGTGCTACCCGCACAGGTAATACACCTAAGCCTCTCTGCTCTGTTTGCTGATGTTATTGCCTTTCCTCCCAGTGTTCCCAGTATGCCGTGCAACAGTCCTCGCGCTGTATGATGGGCGGTCTCTGGTGTCGGAGGTCTCTGAGGGTCAGCGCTGTGGAGTCATCCTGGACTGCACCTGCTTCTACTCTGAGCAGGGGGGGCAGTCACACGACCAGGGCTACTTCACCCGGGATGGGGTGCAGGTGGGCTGACAGCTCCCCCAGTGCATCATGGGAAACATTAGCCATGTGTCCACACAACTCCATGTGTTTCCTGTCTCTCAGGATGTGCTGTTTCCTGTGGAGGCGGTGGTCCGTGCAGGGGGCTACGTGGTCCATCAGGTGACTGCGGCCGACAGTCTGAAGACCGGAGACCAGCTCCAGCTGCACCTGGACCAGGTAAACACCACGCAGACCCGGGGTTCAGGTGTGCTCTCCAGCTCGGTGAGCGGAGAGTCCAGGTTCAGTTTCTGACTGGGATTGTATTAAAGCAGTGAGCGGCAGTCGAACGAAGGGTTAAATCAGGCTTCCTGCATCACCTTCACATCCCTAGCTGATGCTTCATTCCCTTTTGGTTCTTCAGCTCATTGGGCAATTCATTCTCAAAATGAGTCGGGGAGGGGCACCAAAACCACACCCAGCTACACATCTCCTCATTCAATGTGAACGGCAGATCAAACCAGCTGTCTGAGTCTGATTTCCTGCTCTGCAAGCAGCAGGAGGACGTTACGAATGTTTCAGAGATTTAGAGGTTTAGACTTCAAAACTGTCGGCATCAGCAACACGTTTTCAGATCCCAGCTTCAGTTCAGCTAACTTTGGAATCACAGATCACATAGTCAGCTCCGCCTCCCCACAAAAATCCACATTATGTTCCTCCTCCATTTCAGACGGGCGTCAGTGTCGGTGGGAAGATCTCAGAGATGTGATTCCAGAGTCTTCCTCCCCAGTGCAAACTTTTCCTCTGCGTTTCCTGCAGATTCCACTTCATCTGCTCTGTCTTTTTCTGTGGTGTGTTCACTTCTTGTTTCCTGTCTGTGCTTCAGGCCCAGAGGCTGTCCTGCATGGTCAAACACACGGCCACTCACATCCTGAACTTCGCTCTGAGGAAGGTTCTGGGTCCTTCGGTGCAGCAGAGAGGCTCTCATGTGTCAGCTGACCGCCTCCGGTTTGACTTCAGCGTGAAGGTTAATCTGTAATCTGTGAGCTCAGTGATTACACTGCAAAAGTCCAGCTGGTTCTGATGTGTCCATCTGTCCTCCTCAGGGCTCTCTGAGCATCTCTCAGCTGCAGCAGGTGGAAAGGTGTGTCAACGACATTGTCTTAGCCAATCAGATTGTCCATAGCCAGGAGCTCCCCCTCCAGAGAGCTCGCAGTATCGGTGGGCTGAGGACGGTGGATGAGGTGAGCTCCCACAGTGTTCTCATGGGTCACCTGCCACCCTCACCTGCCACCCTCACCTGCCGCTCTCACATGTTGCCTGCAGGTGTATCCTGATCCTGTTCGGGTGGTGTCGGTGGAGGTGCCGGTCTCTGAGCTGCTGGACGATCGGACAGACAGAGAGACGTCTGTCGAACTTTGCTGCGGAACGTGAGTTTAGACTCACTTGTTCACCTATTTACCTGGATTAACGTAAAAACCCCCTCAGCAGCGTCACTTTGGTGAAAGAGACAGGTGCAGATGGGAAGTGTTACCTTGAGTCTGAGACATGTGGTTTATGGTCTCAGAGTCAGCAAGGAGTAGGAAGCAGTGGAGGATTTAGGGCGGGGCTACCTGGGATTGACAGGTTGCTACCGTGTGAGTGAGCAGCGTCCCTCAGTTTGTCAGTGTGGTGTCAGAAGAAGGCAAATACACTTTACAACAAGATGGTGATGTCACGTGGCTATGTCTATCCTTTGTGTACAGTTAATTTTTTTACCATCAGCCACAGTCCTTAGCTCTGATGACATGTCATTGTTGGAATGATTAAGACCACGAAGGCTTTATACGCTCTTCATTTTTGCTAACTAACATGTCTATGTTACCTGGCACTATAACGGTCATCTCTGCATTTAGTCACCTGCTGCAGACCGGCGCCATCGAGGACCTGGTGATTGTTTCTGAGAGGCAGCTGGTGAAGGGAATCAGTCGGATCGTTGCCGTGACGGGACAGGAAGCAACACGGGTCAGTGAACACATGGCAGTGTGATGGTCACATGATCAGATGTCACAAAGGAGTGAGGGGATAAAATGTGGCATTGGTCCTTTAACCACTCTGTGCCTTCAGGCTCGGGAGGCGGGGCATGTTTTATCTCAAGACGTCGACTCTCTGTCTGCCAGACTGTCAGGCTCCGCCCCCTCGTGCCTCGACGCCGCCCAGCGCCTTTCCAAGGAGGTCGGCGTCCTCTCAGATGTAAGTATGATAATGAGCAGACAGCTAGCAACTACAGCTGCCTGTTAGTCAAAGAGGCCACACCCCTAATAATGGAAACCTTATTTAAACATGTAAGTTATAGAAACATCCTCCTCCTGTACAGCTGTCATGAAGGGGGAAATTAGTTACTGAGACCAAAGCAGTTTCTATATCAGGCTGTAAACATGTTTATTTCTGCTGGCAAGTTTTAACATAGGAGTCTAACTCTGGCGCCTCTGCTGGACTGTACAGGAACTGCAGGTGTCTGTGCTTCTTGTTTCAGCCTCAGAGCCGATGGTTGTGGCGAGACACGGTTATGTGACCTTTGACCCTGTGCTATGTTTCCCAGGCTGTAGATAACACGCCCATCCCTCAGTGGCAGCGCAGAGAACTGCAGAGTCAACTCCGAGCTTTGCAGAGGAGCAGCAACACCGCTGTCAGGAAACTGGAGACCAAAGAGGTGAACACATCCATGAGATACACCTGGCTCTGTCCTAGGGAGCAGGTTTCATTAAAAAAACGAGAGCTGATAAACCCTGAGGGGCATTCCTATGACACTGGACAGTTTGAGAAGGTGTGTGTTGCTGTTGTTGCTTCTCTGACACTCAGTTTTCCCATCATGCTTCGCTTAGGCGTCAGTGCGAGCTCAGGCTCTGCTGGAGAAGAATGGAAGGAAGGAGCTGCTGGTGGACCTGGTGGAGACTGATTCTCTGTCGGTACGTAGATGCAGAGTCAGCCAAAATAGCAAAATTGGTCTGACCCACATAATGTACTTACACTCGGCCCACATACCACAAAGAATGAAGGGCCTTTGGTGGCCCAGATCTGGTTTGCTAGAGGTGGCCGCACATGAGCCAGCACGAGGCCAGCTGCAGACACACTGGTGGCCCTGTGCTGGCACCAGGTGTCAGTCTAATGTATACCTTATTCAAGCCAGGTAATAACTGTAAGTGTCTTATTCATCCCAGGTAATATTTTTAGAATCACTGATTAACCTAACCCCGCTAACTGCACAGCCTGGACCGGGAAGAACATGCAAACTCCAGATCAGATGGTGGATTTGAACCCAGGACCTTCTTGCTGTGAGGCAACACTGCTAACCACCGTGCCACCCTAAATGAAAACCAATCAATCAAAATCAAATCACAGTCAAACCTCATATTAAAAGAAAGAGTGTAGAAAACAGGGTCACATGTTGAGGGATGAGCAATAGGAGCGGAGGACAAGATTGGTTGGTTGGTTGTCAGGTGGATGGTCATTCTTTAGTTTTATTGGTTGGCTGTCAGGGAGGCGCCAGCAGACAGTCTTTTTAGAAACACAAACGCCAGTTTTCCTATAACTCAGTAACAGAGCCGTCTGTTTTAATTCTTACTCATTCAGTTCTGACATATAAAGGTGTTCTGTCAGTGTTGTCTTTAAGATAAGATGGGGCCTGATTATTCAAGTCCTTGTATGTGAGGAGAAGGATTTTAAATTCATTTTTAGAAATAAATAAATTCAGTTTTAGAAATATTGAGCAAATACAAAGAAACTATTCAAGTTTCTCTGAACAATGGCAAAGGCTGATGGTAGGAGACTGAGCTCAGTGTAGGAGCACAGTAAGTAACAGAAGAAAAGTTAAAATTTGATTGTGGCACAAGTACTGATCCTTGAGGCACACCCTTATGTTGAGAGAGGTGGAGGTTAGACCTTCAGTTTGAATGCATCTGTTTGACAGATAATTTCCAAACCAAGTGTTTGATCTGACAGTCCCGTGCTGTGCTGTGCTGTGCTGTGATCATCAGTGTCAAATGCTTTGGACAGCTCCACATAAAGGGCTGCACAGTGCTGTCTGTTTTCTAAAAAGTCAATAAAATCATTTACTACTTTTAGTGCTTCTGTAGTAGTACGTGCTGTTTTCTGAAACCAGATTGGAAATGAGATAAAATGTTGTTTACTGTTAAAAATGATTTTAATTGGTGGTGCAGTGGTTAGCACTGTTGCTTCACAGCAGGAAGGTCCTGGGTTCAAATTCACCTGGGCCTTTTGGTGTGGAGTTTCATGATCTGCTTGGGTTCTCTCCCTGGGTACTCCAGTTTCTTCCCACAGCCCAAAGACCTGCAGTCAGTAGGTTTAAGTTACCTGGTGATTCTAATTTGTCCATAGGTGTGAATAGTTGTCTGTCCTGTGTTAGCCCTGTGACAGACTGGCGACCTGTTCAGGTGTACCCCTCCTCTTCCCCCGTGACCCTGAAAAGGATAAGTGGGAACAAATGGATGGATTGTTTTAATTGTTTACTCGCCAAGGACTTCAGACACTTGGTCAATGATGGACCATGAGGTCTATAATTGTTTACTTCTATCTGGTTGCTCCTCTTAAACAATGAGAGCACATAGGCAGATTTCCATATTGCAGTCCAGGGAGAGATTAAAAAGATAAGTTATGGGTGGTGTAATAAAATCAACTGCCAACTTTAAAAAATAGGGCCCCAAATGGTCAGGACCTGCTGACTTTTGTGAGTCTAAGGATTTAATACATGTTTAAAATCAAAAGGTTGTTACATTATTTGACTGCCTGGACAAGCAGGAGGAGAGGTTTGTGGAGCACCAACAGAGTTAAACATGGTGTTTCTCACAGTGGCAGTGACAGGGTGATCACTGATGTTATCTGCAAATACTGAAGTCCTAGTATATTTATGTGGAACATTGATCAGGATGAGCTCAGTCAGTCTAGCTTCATCAGAATTTTTTGAATTGACTCTGGAGGGACTGCCGACAATTTGAAAAAGCTTTAACCACTCAGAGTGAGCTTTAAATGAATCTGAAACTGATTGCAGCTGGTTCAGATTCAAGTCACAGAGAGTTACCAAATCTGTAGCATTCAATCCTTCAATGAGCTGGATTACAGCAGGGAGCGCATCGCTGGTAGCTGATGTAGCAGCCAGTAATAGTAATGTGCTGAGTGTTAGAGATCTGTATTTTTGATTGAAACTTGTTTTTTTTTTTATATAAGTGGCAACAGCTCCACCCTTATTGGGTCTGTCTGTCGTAAAAATATCCATCTATCCATTTTCGGAGTACTCACTGGACAGGTTGCCAGCCTGCCACAGAGCTAACACAAAGAGACAGACAACCATTCACAGTCACACTCACATTAACCGTGAATCTCTTTGTTCAGTGTCGACTGGATTAACTGCGTCTCTGACAGGACAACAAATGTGCTTCTGGTGTTTCAGGTCCTGATGAAGACGGTGAACCAGCTGAGCTCCGCCGCTCCTCTTAGTCATGTGATGCTGCTCGCTCACCAGAGGCATTCTGGGAAGGTTTTGTGTGCCTGTCAGGTTCCCAAGGTAACCACCGTGGAGCAGTCGGGTTCAAACTGTGTGATGTCAGTGTGTGTTTGAGCTTCTTAAGTGCAATGTTTAACAGGAAGTTGCATCATAAAAGGTGCCACTATTTACAATGAGAATCTATCTGGGTCCTGTTCCAGGAAGCAGGTGTTCCATCTGACTCCTCCCCTCCTGCTGCACCTGAACCAGCTCACTGACCCTCCTCGTTTATAAGGTTGCTGTGAGAGTGATCAGACAGTCCATCTGGGCACAAACACTAAAATCCCAGTTAGATGTTAGTTAATGACAATTAATCTGTCATTAATACATAAGGACAGAGGCAGCAATTCCATCAGTGATTGATTATCAGCTCAAAATCAGATCTCTAGTCTCTGTAACTCTGAGACTCTGGGCAGTAATGCACTTGATTGTAATCTGATTACATTTCATGTTCTCAGACTGAGATTCAGTCATTAAATGATGTCAAACAACATTTTAAAGATTCAGAGTCAGAAAATCACCTGAATCAGTCTCAGCGTGTCGACCAGAACCGGCTCCGCCTGAAGGAATCATAGGCTCCAGAACGGATCAGCAAACTCAGCAAACAGCAGGACAGATCCAAACTGGATAAAGGTCACAGATTCAGTTCGGCTCCGGTCATTTCCAGCTCATCCTGTACCGCCTTAATCTGTGTTCCTGATTTCAAATGCCTTGCCATCCCAAAATGATCCTGAAATGTGTCCGATGTGTGTGAGCAGCACTGAGATCAACTGACAACTGTAACAGCTGACACGTTTCATTCATTCCTGACCTCTGACCTTTAGCACGAGCTCAGAGAGCTTTCATCTGTTAGTGACACTGACATTAGATCACATTAGATGTGCAGAGTTTATGGCAGAAATAATGAAATCCTAAATAAAGCGAAGCTGTTTCAGCACATCAGGACATTCAGAGATACTGAATCATCATTGAAAAATGAAATGCTAATAAACTGCTGCACAGACACTTTTTGATGGCTCAAACTGACCCAGAGTCTGCTGCTATCAGCGTCCATCAGTAAACCACATCCTGTCCTGTCAGCTCACAGCTGAATCATTCCATTTAACGTCTGATCCAGCTGCTGAATGATGACCGCAGACAGAATCACCTTTATTCAGTCTGTGATGATGGCAGAGTGACTGAACAAACCTTTTCGTAATAATACGGGATCATCTCCATCTTTAGGTGGAGATGCCAGAAAATTAAATTATTATTACAGTACAGTATAGACTGTAGAAAGTGATGGACACAACTGAGCTGGTTATAATGACCCCCCCCCCCTCGGGTTCACTCAGGGTGAACAGATTGGACAAATTCTGATCAGCTGTTCTGGAACAGGAAGCTCAGAGTTTATGGTTAAACTCAGGCTTTGTTGAACCAGCGTCTAATTGGCTGTTCCTTCCTTCTGCAGGATTCGCCGGCCTTCATGGCCTCTGATTGGGCAGTGGCGATGTGTCATCACCTTGATGGGAGTGCCGGGGGCACCGAGGTTGTTGCCAAGGGAACAGGAAGCAGCAGTGACATCACTGAGGCTCTGAGGTGGGCCAAGGACTTCGCCTTCCAGAGAATGAAGTGATGATGTCATAAAGAGAGTGCCTCCAACTGTAGGCTGGAAGCCCCGCCCACTGCTGCACACACCCTCGTCTCATTGAACATCAGGCTGAGGTGAACTTTCTGACGACATTTAAAAGAAGAAAAACATCAGTCAACGAGCCACTCATTATTCTCTATTCTTAATGATTACATATTGAAACACTCAGCCAATCAGAGCACAGGGAGCAGAAACCAATCCGAAACCAAACTCCAGTCACCACACAGCAGGTTCATAAGCAGCGGCTCCAGGACCTGGAGCAGGACCCGGAGTTGTGACACCTGAATCTTTCAACATTTACCCATAGTCCTCCACTTATTCCAGGTTTTCTAAATAAAAGCCTCAATCAGGTTGGATTTCCAAAGTAAAACCCTCTGATTTCTCCCAGCAGGCTCACAGATGGACTGATGACAGCTCAGCACCATGAAAAAAAACTTTAATTAAAATTTCTGAGAACTATTAAAATTTGTACAATAAGCTGTAAAAACTTTGCTGAACCAGGAGCACGACTTCATCGATTCACCTGAACGTCCTGCTGTGAACGTCTGCTGACCACATGGCTTCATGAGAGCAGAGGAGTTTAAAAATAAAAGTCTGATTATGTAATTGATGACCGAGTTTAATAAACCTGAGATTTAAAGGTTAGTTTGTAGTTATGTTGTCGGTAGGATGAGTCAGTCACAGGTTGTTTTCGGGGGTGGTTAATGTGTGAATGTGTTTTGCTGCCTCTGCAGGAGGTTCCAGTGTCTCTGCAGAGTGTGATGATGGCAGCTTCTGAGCTCTCAAGTGTTTTTCTGAGTTTGAGTGTTAATAAAAAACTTTATTCTCTTAATAGTTTTGTCCCCATCTCGTCTTCAACCTGGACTTCCTGAGGAATTTCCTGTCTTTTTTTTTTCCGTGCTTTTTGTCATTTTATTACATTCAGAGCTCTGCCTCCCTCAGAGCCAGTAAACGGTTAACTTTTAATTGCTGTAATTCACCACTTGGTGGAGCGTAGTAGTGAATCTGCCAGTGGGGATGGCTCTCTGCCCGCTGTCTGCCTTCACTGAAGCAGCCAAAATCACAATGTGAAGGTGGGTTTTCATTCTGTACGTCAATGCAGGGTTTATTAATGCAGCTAGGAGCATAACATGAAAGTGGTGGGGTTTGCAGTATGCGAGCAATCACAAATGAGTGAGGAAATCCAGACTAAAGGCAGCATAGCTGCTGCAGGAGGAAGGAAGGCTGGAAACAAACAGACTTATCAAGCTGATCATGAAAGCACGAGCAGATCAGACAGTAAGGATGTTCTCATGGTTTTGATTCTTTCAGCTGGAGTTGAACTCCGAGTGAAGCTCAGCCTGATATCAGGTGAACAAGTGAGCGGCTTCAGAGCTTTGAGCATCTCTACAAAGACTGTAGAACAAAGAGGGCAGCTCCCTCTTACTATTGACTCTTACCATCTGCTCTCTGAGTTTCACGGGACCTTCAATGAGGGGTCACGCCTTTTTCCAGAGATCTGACCAATAGTGTGCCCATGCTACAGACAGCTTGGACTGGTGGTTGCCAGTCAACATCATCATGTACAGTGCTTAATTTCATCTGTCATAAAAATATATTTTAGAAATCACAGCATCACACCTGTTCATGACCGCAGGTAACCTGGCGTCTTAGTCAATAATATTAATATGTTTTACCGGATGGGTAGGGTAGGGTTACAGTCCTCTGAAAGTGAGTCCATCTCATCAATTTAGAGGGTCAGCAGTAGTCAGGTGCTAATACATATGCACATTAACTGACCATCAGCACCTTTTTGACAGCAAAAGTTTCAGCAGTTTGCAGGTCTGGAGTATTCAGCTGTGTGTCCCAGACACACACACACACACTGCAGAGAGTCCTGAGAAAAGGATCTTTTTTAATATTAAGCTCCCTTGTCAGGTTAAGCTGGGGTTAGGATGACCTGGTTTTGCAGCCACACATGAAAAAGTAGAAGAGAAAATGTGTTCAATCATATTTGTGCCCTGACAGTAAAGCCTCAGAAGTCAGACGTGAATATTCTGATGGCACTTGGTCAGGAGGTGTAGTTTAGGGTGCTCCTCACTGACGATGACGTTGTCCTCACAGGCGCTACTCATCATTGATTCGGTTCCCAAGACGTTTTGAGGCATTTTTAAGAGCAGATGGAGCCTCTGTGTATTCAGAAACCTCTCACTGAGACAATGAAGGAACCCTAAAATCAGACAGATTCTCAAAGGATGATGATCTACACAGGAAGTGGAAGTTCCACTGAATCTGAAAATGCAGGTTTCTCACCTGTGTGCCTTTTCAGTCTCAGTAACTACCTGTTATTCCTTTTATCTCGCTCCTCATTTCTGCACACCTCAGCCTGCAGTGACCCACCAGCAGAGGGCAGCAGAGATTCAGTCTCCACATGAGCAGGGAGCAGCAAGCTCACAAAACAAACTGAGCTGCAGGTATGACAGTCTGTCGTAGAATCTAGACAGCTTCCAGAGCAGCTCATGCTCTGGTCATGTACTGCTGTCCTCACGTGACACACAAAACATGTTTTACAGCACATGTGACACCCACACAGAGGTCATTCTGGAGGTGATTTATTTACAGCAGCTGATCATGAATGTTCAGACAAGGAGATGCTGAAGGAACCCTAAAATCAGACATATTCTAAATGGACTTCTGAACTGTTTACATCTCTGATGGATTTCTGTTGGTTCTGAGCTTCAGATTTACTCATTGCTCCCGGCTCTTTTCCACCTCAGGGGTTTCTCATCTGGATCAACTCTACCTTGTGTCCCTGTCACTCCACCTGCAGCCGATCACACACAGTTACACCTGACTACATTATTATGTTTTTAATCTTTGACGTCTGTTTTTTTTCATTCTTCTGTTAAGTAAATTAACTAAATTGTGAAACGTATTATTTGGTAAAGTTGGTCCAAATGTACCCCGCCTCTTGCCTTGTGGCTCCAGCCCCCCCGTGACCCTGAACTGGATAAGTAGAAGAATATAGATGGATGGATGAATTCTGACTGCAAAAAGAAAAAGAAACAGGTCAGAATAAACAGGTTTGTTAGCCGTAGCTAAGAATCACGGGAAATGTAGTGACTTCTTTCATTTGTATGACTGTGATGCCACAACAGGAAGAACACAGCTGGTTCTGGAAACAGCACAGCTTCACACTGAAGAGCTGGGGCTTGTAAATCAGTGTCTCCTCACCTCCACTGCACCTTCACCAGAGTAGGCGTGGCCTCTAATCTGCAACAAACAAACAACATATTAGCAAAACTGTCTGCAGAGATCCTTCATCCCTAGATTTTCTCTTCCCTGGTTGTTGTAAAGTAAGCCTGCCCTCTGTTTCTTATGTCAGTGGAGCAGCCAACAGAGACAAAATAAACGATAAGAAGCACATTTTGCTTTGTACATGACGTAAATTGATACTGATAAACTTTGAGTATATGATATTCACACTGCAGTAGAGTGTGTGTACTCATGCACCCAGTAGGAGTAAGCCTTTCTAACCGCTCTGCACTGGCAGGAGCATTGAGGAGCATTTCAGCAGAAGCTGTTCTGATTCTGGACAAACTAAAAAAATCTTCCAGCAGCAGCTCAACTTGTTGCTCCTCTTTGCTCTTCACAAGAGTTTGGGAGCAGGTCATTAACAGGAGAACGTCTCTAGCAGCAGGGTGAAGACAGCTGAGGCTGAACCCATCATCTTCCCTAGCCCTAAAGTTCAACTGTAAACCCGATTTGAACCTGACTCATTCTCAGACTTTGTGTCAGAACTCAGAGTCTGTCTCAGGTTCTGTCGGTCTGTCTATTCTTTCTGGCAAACTTGAGTTCAGACTCAGACTCAGACTCTGAGGCAGTCTTGACTCTATCTTCGTCTCGAATTCGAACTTGGGTTTGGACCCAATGGGTAGAGCAGGTCATCTGGTAATCAGAAGGTTGGTGTTTGATCCCAGGCTGCTTCAGTCTGCATGCCACGTATCCTTGGGTTAGATACTAAACCCCTGTGAGAATGTGTGTGAATGTAGAGTAGAAAAGCACTATCAGAACCATCTACTCTGAGTACTTGGTGCAGGGCTTCTCCTTCTCCAGAAGCTCCAGGAGTGGAATTTTCCACCTCAGGTGTCTCTGCTTTTGGTGTCAAAAACAAACAGCAGGAGTTTGTCAGTGTTTCTCGCCTGTTTTCAGACATCATCAATGGATCAGGTCTGATATGATTAAAAGGATTTACTGAAACATGATGAGTGAAGCAAAGTGATACAGAACAGGCCTGCTTTAAGATGAACCACTGACATCAGCAGATGTGGGAGGGGCTACTGCCAGACATCTGCTGTTGCAGATTCTTTTCCCACAGAAATTATCCTTCATAGGCACGCCTCGGCTCAGCAGAGTTACAGCAGGCTGTGAGGACACATGCAGGTTATTTTAATGTTTGCCTCCGTAACCGTCGGCACCGCCTGAAACGCCAACTCAAACCTCTCCAGGAACTCAGAGGCTCATCAGGTGAGCTTATTTTCTCAGATATCAGAGTCTCCCCCTTCTGGACATTAAAGAGAGTGCAGGTTTTTTTTAAAGCTTCAGCTTCACTTTCCAGACCCATTTCACTGATTTTATTCTATTTTACACTGTATTTGTCTTTTCTTTTTAATTAATCTTGTATTTTTTTATTTAGTTTTCCATATTTTGAAGTTTAATACTATTTTTTAATTGTTCTTCATTTTATTTGATGAAGTTTTTGTGTGTTTTTTGTTTTTTTTAATTTTTTTTTTAATGTTGTTTATTCTTGCAGATTAATTTTCTAATCTTATCAGCTGTCAGTGAGCTGTGAAGCACTGACCTGCATGAAAGATGCTGTACAAATAAAGTCAGCCTGACTGATTCTCTGCACTTTGAATAATTATTAAGCAATAATCAGAAACTCCTGAAGCAAGTTTACTGAAACATGCTGCGTCACACCTGCTGCTTCACCTGTGGTCTCTAAACGAGTGCCAATCACAGCAGCTGCTGAGTCATTTTCTGGTCATCAAAACCCGATGTGTCCATGCAGCTCTGTAAAATTTAAGTGTTATTAATTAAAGTGAAACTGCAGAACAAATAAAGAGTGTCAGATCACAGGAGCTGTTTTTCACTGACTTTTATCCATGAATTCCTTTCAGTTTACCGTGAGGCTGACCTGAGATGTTCTACTTCAGGAAGCTCGGTGGTTTAACCAGAGCTGGAATCAGATGATCAGATGATCTCACAGCTGATTATCATCTCTGAGGAAGCAGGCGGAACAAAACCGATACTACGCTGCAACAGATCCAATTTTTATTTAAAAAGTGAGCTTCACATGAGCAGATGATATGAGCAGATGACAATCTGGATATAGTTTATTCAGTTTATCTACTCTAACAGCATCCTCTGAAATCTCACTGAAAACAGATTTGCAGAGATATGAATTGTGTGTATGTGTGTTGTGATTTGTGTGTTGTTTGTAGCTCACTTTGGATTATTGTATTTAAATTTTTAAATAAAAAGGAATTAATTATTAACAGTGACTGTTTACACCCGAGTGCCAAAGTTCACTGAGAGATAGATTTTACATTTTGCCAATGATGAGAGAGTGATTTTTAAATATTTTAATATTTTTTGGTGTCTTTGACCTTTGACCTTAAATGCACTTATGTGTTCTTGGGCCACTTTGTGGGAATATTTCCACAAAATTTATACACCTGTACACACACCCCTCAGTGATCAGTTGGGAGAATCAAACCAGACTCCATACAGAAAATATCACACCTGCAGCAGTCAGCAGGAACTCAGGTGTACCACACTTGGCACATCGGCGTGTATTATTGGCTGAGTGCCGACCCTTGATAAAGCCTGTTTGAACCGCAAGTATTAGAAATGGAGTAACACTTTGCAAATTATTTTAAGCTCTACATTAATGAGAGCGATTGGGTGGTAGCTGGATAGGAGTGTTGGGTCTTGGCCTGCTTTAAGAAGCAGGCTAATATTTGGAGATAACGTGAGATCCTTCTGAATCTGAGTCACCATTCTGAAAAAACTGGGTGCTAGTACAGACCAAAATTCTTTATAAAACTCTGTTGGAAAGGCACCTGGGACCGGGCGTTTATTATTTGGGAGCTTCTGCATTGCGTCATAAAATTCAGATAATGAAAGCGGTGAATCCAGAGCTGCAGCCTGTTCATCACTGAGTTTTGGTAGATTTATATTATTAAGAAATTCTTCAATTTCAGCATCAGATGGATTAATCTGTGATGAATATAAGGCTCCATAAAAGTCTTTAAAAGATTTATTTTTTTGTTGTGGGTCCTGAGTAATGTTACCAGTTGCATCTTTAATAGAATGAAAAGCTGTTTTTTTCTTTGTTTAGTTTTAACTGGTTAGCCAGGAATTTTCCAGATTTATTTCCATGCTCAAAGTTTTCCAAATGCAGCCTCTGCAACATCAATTGTGTCCTCTTTTCAGTTATTTCATTTAATTCCAATTTTAGTTTTCTCAGGTTGTTAATTATATGTTCTTGTGGTGAGGAAGCATAGGCAGTTTCTAAAGATTTAATTTTTTGTTCTAATTCTGACACGCGTGTAATTTCTTTATTTTTCTTATGCGAGCAGTAAGATATTATTCTGCCCCACATTGCTGCCTTTCCTGCTTCCCAAAGAACACATGGTGACATTCCAGGCAGATCATTATGTTCTAAATATGTTACCCACTCCTTTTTGGTATAATTAATGAAATCTTGTTCTTTAAGAAGTTATGTATTAAATTTCCAGGTCCTAATTGGTGGTGTGACTCTTTTCTACCCAGAGACATAGACACCTGTGCGTGGTCACTGATAGGATGAATCTGAGTGTCTGTGATATCCATAATCATGGAGCTGCTAACTAAAAAGCAGTCTAACCGAGAGTGATGTACTGGTGAGAAAAAACTGTAATCTCTCAGAGTGGGGTGATGTAAACAACAAACAAAGACCAAAATCCTTCATGTAGAATGTCTGCAGACTGCCGGTTCCTTTGACTCACTGCTGTACTGAGTCTGTCAATATCTCGATTAAATACCATGTTGAAGTCTCCTCCTATTAGTAGCGTGGAGTCAGAGTGATCAGAGAGTGAGGTGAAGAAAGTAGGAAAGAAGGAGGGGCCAAAAACCTTTGGTCCATATATGCTACCAATACATAAATCTGTTTACACATTTAACTTTCCTGGTCTAATGCGCTGCGATGAGTTCATCATTTAAAGGTCATGGTCTCAAAGGTTGTTCAGGCAGTTTTTGTTAAATTGTCCATCAAAGGTAGCTTAAAATTTGAGTGTTTCTTATTTTTAGACTGGTGTATTAGTCAGTTTTTCCCCATTTAGTCATTAATTTTTGTGGATACTTTTACTTGGATACTTGGTTTTGCAGAATAACAGTACAGGTACAGGTGAGCTCAGTGATAGTTTGGCACCCACAGCATATGTTTGGCTAATTAATCCATGTTATTAATGGATGCAGCACATATTAAGATGATATGATGTAAATATGAATGATCGTTACTGCTTTCTCACTCAGAGAGAGAGAGATGTGTGCACGGTAACAGTACAGTTACACAGTGTGCATTGAAACATGGACCAACAATGTGTTTTCTTAATAAAGTGAAATTGAGCTCATTCTAAGCAGACTCCAGAGGCTGGACATAGTGAGTGGATGGTGTTGTATGCTCGGCAGTAGGAGTTAGATGTGCCACTCTGCTGTCTAGCACAGCTCTGCTGAAGAATTAGAGTTCTTAGAGTTCTTAGAATTAGAGTATTAGAGTTAAATTCCACTTTTTAAGACTCTTCACATCATGGTGATGATGCAGGGTTAGTGATTAGGCACTAAGCTGACATGACAAAAATGTCAGGTAACATTTTAACACAGGCAAAAGGTGCTTCAAGACCAAGCAGAGCCTCCGCTGTCCGGCTTTGTAGGGCATGAAATGATTTCCTGTTCTGTGGCTCTTTTATTTGTGTGCTCTGTTTTTATCTCTCTTTGGGGAGAAAGTGTCCAAAATGACACAACATCCTACAAAACAAGAATGATCAGAGTGCAAAAACCTGCCTCAGAGTATTTGTGTGGCTGAGCTGCTTTTGTCTGCTGACGGAGGAAAGTGTAAATTTCACAGGTTATTACAGCAGTTACTGAATTCTCCCTGAAATCACCAGCAACGCCCTGAACACGTTAGTACATCTTTACTGCAAATCACACATACCAACACTACTGCTGTCCATTTTCTATTAGCGTAGGGTTAGGGTTCATTTCAAGCAGTGGCTATTGTGTGTCTGCTCTGTGACAGACACAGGTGAGACTTCCAGGAAGCACCTTCTAAATAAAAGCATCTGCTCGTCCTTTAAAGCTCTTTTTACAGATTCTGTTTCTGTGCTGTGTCCCAGAAACAGTTTGTACTTAAAAACATATATAAAGGGTGGAGTCCCCTCTCCGGCTCAGGGACGAGTTGCTGCCCCAAGTGGAGGAGTTCAAGTATCTCGGGGTCTTGTTCACGAATGACGGGAGAAAAGAGCAGGAGATCGACAGATGGATCGGGGTGGTTTCTGCATCGGTCTGTCGTGGTGAAGAGGGAACTTAGTGTAAAATCGAAGCTGTCGATTTACCAGTCGATCTACGTTCCTACCCTCACCTATGGTCACGAGCTTTGGGTAGTGACCGAAAGAATAAGATCGCGAATACAAGCGGCAGAAAGTAGGTGGCTGGCCTCTACCTTAGAGATAGGGTGAGGAGTGCGGCCATCCGGGAGGGGCTCAGAGTAGAGCCGCTGCTCCTCCACATTGAGAGGAGCCAGTTGATTAGGATGCCTCCTGGCCGCCTCTTGGGTGAGGTGTTCTGGGCATGTCCCACCAGGAGGAGGCCCCGGGGTAGACTCAGGACGCCACCAGGATGAGTCTGCGGGAGGGTCACTGTAGAGAGGAGGCATCTGTCCTTGGTGGTGTTCCACTGAGAATGTTCTCCAGAACAGGTGGATTAAAAACATTAAAGTATTTCCTAACTTTGTAGTTTCAAGTGTCACAGATTAATGCGGAGATAAAAGATTTGATATGTTTACTCGTCTGGAGGAAGAATGACGCTCCTCACACATCCCCTGCTGCCTGTTGATACCCCCCCCCCGCAAACCCAGGAAGACCTGTGGTTCTGTTCAGCTATTCCAAAATGTATCGGCTCTAAGGCTGCAAGCATACTTTAATATTTTAGGGAATGTTCAGGAAGCTATGAGTCACACAGAAAATAAA
>VUQJ01042606.1:0-10513 GCA_015108635.1 Andinoacara biseriatus
CTTTCCTTTCTGATCCAGCCCTAACTATAAGCTCTATCAAAAAGGAAAGTTTTAAGCCTAATCTTGAAAATAGAGAGGGTGTCTGTCTCTCGAATCAAAGCTGGGAGCTGGTTCCACAGAAGAGGGGCCTGAGAGCTGAAGGCTCTGCCTCCCATTCTACTCTTAAGTATCCGAGGAACAGCAAGTAATCCAGCAGTCTGAGAACGAAGAGCTCTACTGGGGTGATACGGTACTATGAGGTCTTTAAGATAAGATGGGGCCTGATATGTCAAACATCAAAAGAAGCCTCTGCTCCCCCTATCATCTGCAATTAAATGGCATGGTGGAGAGAATGAATGGCACCGTCCAGAGGTGAAGTTGTTGTTATGTTCTGTAATATACTACACCAATGTCAGATACTTACAGTGCCTGCATCATTATGCATAAAATGTTATACTTTTATGGGGTTCTTTTCCACTAAAACATTAAGGCATGACATTTAAATGCTAAAAAAATATAATAATCCTAAATGTTTGCATATGCTTTGATTGTCAGAGCAATCTGTAAAGTTGTTGGTGACCATCCAGAAACATGGGATAACTGCCATGATGTTTGGTCTCAGAACCAAAAAGCAAAGGACCACCAAATACTAGCCCTACTACCTGATGTTTGGCAGAGAGGCTCATTATCAATCAGAAATTCCGGAACACTACATACTATATCTTTCTATCTATGACAAATTACGGAAACATCTGGCAGACGCACCTTGGTAAATTTCTGGCACACCTTTAGAACTTTATCAGTGCATATTACTTCATCACCACAAGAGCACTAAACATGGAATATTTTATGGATTGTTCCACCTTTCAACAATCCATAATCTTGGAACTGATTGTGTAATCAGCCCCAAGGTACACTGAAGCTGTACTAGAAATACACGTTGTCTCAAAACCTTACTAAGGACACTTGGTGTTAGTTTTTAGTTTATTTCTTACTTTCTTACTTTTGCATTTATACTGTCTTTATCTTAAACAGAGTATAGGAATAGAACAGCTAAATGTCTCTTGCTCCAAAGGTTGACAAGAGTGTGGAAGACATAGTGGGGCAGGAAGATATTCAGAAGCATCAAAAGCTCTTAGAAGTTGTGAAAGACAATGCGTCAAAAGCACTGGATTGCACTGCCAGAAAGCAAGTTGGCAGACATTGAAACCAGCTACAAGTACCTTGGAATCCCACAGGCAAATAGGAACCATGAAGAGGCAGCTAGGCAAGCTGCAACTTCCAAATACCTACAGAGAGTAAGGCAAGTCCTAAAGAGTCAGCTGAATGGAAAGAACAACACCTACACCCTGCCAGTTGTCAGATACCCTGCTGGGATAATAAGCTGGCCAAAGGAGGAAATAGAAGACAAGAAAGCTCCTTACCATGCATGGAGGGTTTCACCCCAAATCCAGCACCCTGAGACTGTACGCTAAGCAGAAAGAAGGAGGCCGAGGATTAGTGACTGTCAGAACCATTATCATAGATGAAACAACAAAATACATGAATACATCAGGAAAATGGCAGCAGAAACCTGGGAAAGAAGAGGAGGAAGAACAGGAATCATCATGGAAAGACAGGCCTGTACCACCAGCAGATAGAAGAAGTGGCTGCCAGAGAGAAATCCTACCAATATCTGGACAAAGCTAGACTGACAGACAGCACAGAGGCACTAATTATGACAGCACAGGAACAAGCTCTAAGCACAAGCTCGATAGAGGCTGGGGTCTACCACACCAGGCAAGACCCCAGGTGCAGGCTGTGCAGAGATGCCCCTGAGACAATCCAGCACATAACAACAGGGTGCAAGATTCTAGCAGGCAGGGTATATCTGGAAGGCCATAACCAAGTGGCCGGCATAGTATAAAAGAACATCTGTGCCGAGTATGACCTGGAAGTCCCAAGGTCAAAGCAGGACACACCCCCAAAGGTGGTTGAGAACAACAGAGCTAAGTTCCTGGATCTAGGGCAGTGACCCCCAAACTGGGGAGTGGCTCCAGCAGATTCCTGGAACGATATCAGAGATTTCGTTCCAGAAGAGTGTAATACTGGGAAGAGCTAAAATACTGCGCAGGACCCTCAAGCCTGGGAGAGAGTTTATATACACACACACACAAAAAAAAATTCCCATAGAATATTCATGAAGCCAGTTTTGTTTGACAAATGCATTGTGTGTAGATGAAGTAATAATAATTATAAGTATTTTTCTTTCTCTTTTCTAACAAACTTTGGTTTAGGTCATAAACCCCCAAGAAAAGAGGTTGCTGTATCTGGATCCACTAGCAGAGACAAAACAAGGCATCCAAAAATGTTTGGAATCTACAAGGTAGATTTTTTTTAAATTTATTTTAATTATGAGAATTATAATATTTGAAATGAAATAAAGATAATTAAAAAATTGGTACACACAATTCAAGAACAAGTAGCACAAGAGTTTAGCACCATTTAACATTTTGTCTTGTCTCATATTCTGTTGTGAAAGATTTTCTTTTTTAATGGAATTCTCAACATATTTCTTTGTTATTATTTTTTCACCTGGTGTCTGTATGCAAGGATGCTTTTAAACAAGATAATAAAGCACAGGTGAATAATGTTTATTTGTTGCATACAGTGTTGTGGCAGTGTAGCATTAATAGAAAAAAGCTAATGAGACAAAATAATAAAACATAATTACACAACAGAATAAAGAAAGTGATTCACTGGAAAAAAGATGTGTCTTTAAAATAGTGTTTAGGTTATTTGTCAGTTTATTTAGTCACTTTCAAATCTTGATTTTCAGTTTGCTGAGAAAATCTTGCGAAAGGAGTCAGTAGAGTTTCCATCTACTAAAAAGGCCATAAACACACACAGGCTGCAAATTGCAACCACTCACCTCCTAGAGACAGGTAACTTATTTGCCGTGATTTGATGTTCTGACAAGTCCAATGCTTCCTTTGTGACGCTGTTGAAACAGACGATACAGTTATTTAACGTAACAGGTGCAGTAAGCATTATATGTGCTCTTTTTCTTTGTTTTTTAATACAGATGACCTGACAAACCTCTGTCACTCCTATGAGCATGATACTGACTTCAACTGGGTAATCCTAAACAGACATAGACTGTTTAGGATATCAAGAATTCCCTTGAAATGGCATTTTGACCACATTTTTTATTTATTTTTTTGGTTTGGTTTTTATAGATTCAGTGTGACAGTGTTTGTGGTGGTTCTACCAGTGCCTTGTACACATCCCACCACCAGAAGAAACCATTATTTTTTTGGCTTGTAAATAGTTGAAATATGATGACTACCATTTCAGTGTGTTTGCTAAGGACACGCACTATAGAATACAGAAAATCAAATATATTTTTGCCTATTCATGTATAATTAATGTGTTCCAAATAACTTAATCCCCCAGATTACTCTGTTTTATTCAGAAAATGAAAGCCTTCATGGTAGGACAATAAGTGTGCGTTTTGGCAGGGGGACACAGATTTTGGCAGACAGAGAAACACAGCGTGTAATGCAGTTCAAGCTACTTCTTCCATGCAGTACGCCGAAATTTCCTGAAATTAGCATTAAAATTCATTCAATTTGCTTAAAAACAAAAGAATACTTTTGTTATTCAGTGTTTTCGTTTATTGCAGCAAATACAGACAGTAACAAGAAGCTTGCAGAACCACGTAAGAGCTTGCTTAGAGAGAGGAAGCATGACAACAGGCTCCGCCTCCTCGTCCTTCACCTCTGCACGCTCTTGAGGGTGGGAATACAATTTATGTTGGGGATAACTACTTTGGCACGACATCAGTGTTGCGCCAAAAAGTGATTTCCTAGTTTTTCAAATGTTTTATCTTTGCTTATATTGGTAAATAGACTGTAGCGCACAGTATTTATGAAGGGCTTATCTATAAAGTGAAGAAATGAATCGTTTTTTTTTAATTTATGACTCTGCATTATTGTATCTAATCAATGCAGTCCTTTTTGGCTACTCTTTATAGAACTGTAATGTTATATTTTTTGCAATTTCTGCAGCCCTTGTGGCCAGATCTCTCAGGAAAAAAGACATATATAATGCCAATGATAATTTTTACCTTTATTAATAAAGAATATATGAAAGTCAGTGTGCCAGGAAGTAATTACAGCTTCTACCTTGTGACCGAAATGTTCTTTATGATAAAATGAATTGATATCATTCATAAGAGATAAGAGATAATGTTTGAGATATGCTTGACAGATTGTAGGCCCGCACGTCATTTACAACAATATAAATACCAGCAATAATTTTGGGGGCAATTACCGGAAATCACTTTTTGGCACAAGACCAGCTATTCAGATGTCAAATAGCTCCACTGTCACTGTGTACAGTGTGGTGGCATGTACATTTTGCGTACATGCAGTGCAGTACACATTGACATGGCAAAAAAAAACATGGGAGGAAAAAAAGAGATGTACTTTTGCACATGCACACACAGCTTGAGCTTTTATTTTATGAATATATGTGATATAGATGAGTATGTGTCCTCCATCACTGTGGTTGTTTATGAGCTGAGTGGCTAAGAGGAGAAGGGGGGCCGGGCAGCGCTGTGTGTGTTTGTGGTGATCGAGTAAAGCAGTGATGTGTGAGAGCGAAACAGTCAGTTGGGTTCATTCCTTCATGCCTGTACAGTTTTGGCGCGGTTACAACCAATGGTAACCGCTGAATTATAAATTAAAAGCGACGTTTGCTGGCAATCTCTCCGATCCTTTCCGTGTTCTGACAGATGCTGCCGTATCGAGATTAACGCGGAAAAGCATTGCCTAAAATTAAAAGGTTTTGCAAGAGCTGTAGTCACATTGACACATTAATGTGTTATAAATTGACACCACTTGTGTTCATATTAATACGTCTTTTTTAAGAGTACACTGAGTGTACTTTTAGAGTATCCTGTCAAATATGTTTCAATTATTGAGTTACCTGTTAAGCAATATTACACTAGTAGGAGATAATGAAGGTAATTGTTTTATTTGCCATTAGCTTCATTATCTTAGCTAATAGCTTATAGCACATTAGCTGCCAGCACACTGGAGCTTCACTCTATGTTAGCTAAGAGGTTAAAAGTTAACAAAGCCCCTCAAGGATTTATTTTGGTGTGGCAGGTAAGGTGATTGGAGCATATGAAGGATTTTTTTTTTTTCACCTCTCTCGTAATCCACCATCTCTGTTCAGTGATGGTCATTCACAGTTATCCTTGGGATGAACCAGTTTGTGTCTTAAAGTGTGATTAGGTCTGAAGTATACTGGGATGTCATGCTTGGAGAAAATTCTCCCAAGCCTTCCACATAAGGGATCACAATGTTTCTCCATTTGTCATTCTCTTTCTCCCTTGTTGGTGTCTGACCATCTTTCTTGTGCGTCTTTGCTGATTTGATGAAGACCCAATTTGGAAAACATGTTTAAGAGCTTTTTTACATGCCAGTGTTCCTTTTCTTTCCCTTCTGCCTTAGAGGGAATGCTTTCCGCCCACTGTTGCTGATCACCCCAAATTTGTGTTCCAGTGAGTGGTGGGAGTCAAAGAGGAGGTAGTGTTCTGTGTGTGTGGACTTCAATGTTGAGGCTTCAATTTTCCTCAATAAGTGCAGACAGTCCAGGAATGGTAACCTATCATCCTTGGCATCCACACTGGTAAACCTTAAGTTTTTATCCACTGAGTTAATGGGGCGAGTGAAGGCTTCTGGCCAGATATTTTTTGCATGCAGGAAAAACTCTTAGATAGTGGAAAGCTTGTTAAAAGCTGCCAAAAAGTTCTATGTGTTTTTGATGTGTAATATCTTCACGATATTAATGGACTAGTTATTATATAGCGCCTTTCTACTCTGAATAAGCACTCACACAACATGTTTACATTTACCCAGTCACACAAGCACATTCATACTCCGGCGCTTGCATCAGAGAGCAACTTGGGGTTCAGGATCTTGTGCAAGGATACTTTGGCATGTGGCCCGGAGCAGCCAGGAACCGAACCACCGACATTCCGAGCAGTAGGTGACCTGCTCTACCTTCTGACCTACAGCCACCCCGAATAGAATTAATTAATTAATAGACTGTATTTGACAGAGGAGGAATGAAACTGAACATAGTGACACAGCTGGCTTAACCTGGGTCAGGTTATCTACCTTGATATATGAATAAACATGCACAGTGATGAAATCCTGATACAGGTCCTCTTTCAGTGACGATCACCTGTCCACTGTCCTTCACATTTCCACCTCACATATTGTATCTGTTTTGTTATGCAGTTTTTTAAGCCCAAGACAGACTAGAGTTCTCTCACTGAACAACAAAACCCCCAAAAAACTGCAGATGAAGAATTGTAATTAAACTACAAGCAAAATAGCAATGGTACAGTGGTCTAAAATTTTGTAAAGAACATGCATATTTTGGTCACAACTATTTTAGGGAATGCTGAATAAATAGTTATAAAATGTTAGCATTTTTTGCTATGCCTATTTTACCTTTACTCTTGTAGATAGGCAGCATTAAATGGGAATGTGTAGGGTGGCTTTGGAACTCAAAAAGAGGAAGTGAGTGAAGGCAGAGCGAAACATTAAATGGTGGAAGATGAAGAAGAAAGAATGTTGCACAGAAGAGGAGCTCTGGGTGGTAGGGAAGAGTTACCAAATGACTGTCAAAATACATCTGTACTGCTGAGGGAACCTGTCAAGAAGGTGTATGGTGTATCCTCTGGACAGAGGAAAGATGGTAAATGGACTAGTCTTTATATAGCAATTTTCTACTCTAGTTGAGCACTCTAAACACTTTATAAAACACATTTGCATTCACCCATTTTTATTAGCACTTTTATCTATATCACATGAATATCAGGCAAAACTCATTCTTCAATATCTTGCCCAACGATACTTTGGGATGCAGACTGGAGCAGTCAGGAATCAAACCACCAACTTGCCAATTGGTAGATGACCTCCTCTACCACCTGAGCCACAGCCACGCCAAAGAAGAGGTCAAGGAGACTTGATGGTAGAAAGAGGAGGTACAAGAAAGTATTCAAAGAGGTTAGAAAAAGTGGGAGATGAAGAAAGTAGACAAGAGCTAGAAAGAAAGTGCACCGGTCTAAGTGATGTGAATGTACTAATGAGTCCTGGGAGGAGTTGATACATAATCTGGGTGGTAATAAAGAGTTGCCAGATGACTGGAAAAGTACAGCTGATGTGGTGAGAGAAACTGCCAAAAAGGTGTTTGGTGTACCCTCTGGACAAAGGAAAGAGGACAAGGAGACTTGGTGGTGGAATGAGGATGGACAGAAAAGTATTCAGAGTAAGGGGTTAGCGAAGAAAACAAGGATAGCCAAGGAAAAGGAAGAAAGTAGAAAGGTGTATTGGAAAACTAGGCTAACAGTAAAGACAGACGTGGCAAAGGAAAAGTCTTATAGTGAGGTTGGACAGTAAGGAAAAAGGAAAGGACTTCCACCGACTGGCTATACAAGGAGATTGAGCTGGAAAGGATGTTCGGGTGGTTAAAGACAGAGATGGAAATATACTTACAAGTGTAGGGAGTGCGTTGTGAAAATGGAAGGAGTAATTTGAGAAACTGATGAAGGAAGAAAATGAGAACAAGAGGCGAACCAAAGATAGTGAATCAGGAAGTGCAGAGCATTAGTGAGGAGGAAGTGCTGGTAGCTGTGAAAAAAGATGAAGAGTCGAAAGGTGGTTGGTCTAGATGACATACTTGTGGAGACATGGAGATGTGTGGGAAAGAGAGAAGTGGACTTTTTAACCAGATTGTTTAACAATCTGGAGTGAAAGGATGCCCGAGGAATAAAGAAGTGTATTTGTACCAATTTTCAAGAACAAGGGTGATGTGCAAATTTGTAGTGATTATAGAGGGATAAAGCTGCCATATCATGAAGAAAGAGTTGAAGTTGGGATAAAAGGAATTAAGAAGGGGTGTCAGGACTTATTAGAAAGTCAACAATTTCAACACGATCAATCAACAATCAATGCCTCAGATGATGATGATGCGTTTTTCCTTTGATGATTGTTATACTGTCCATGTATAAATTGAAGTGGAAGCCCAATTATTAGGTGCAAATAATTTAATTTCACCTAACTTGTTTAGAATGACATCAAACAATCTAATCAGAGAAGTGTATCAGTGATTACACACTTCTCTGCGACTGTGTAGACAGATGCCTTCACAGCCTTACTTTATTGAACTATACTTTGCATGTTAATGGATGAATACAAAAAAAATATCCTTACTTTACTTTTTGTGCCTGAAACATTTGCATAGTAATGTAATATAAATTCTATGAGAAAAAGCGATGCTTGAAGTCAGTGCACTTTTATTCTATCCCTGGCATCACAGAACCAAAACATACTTGGGAGTGTTGAATCTTTAGTGAATTGTGAGTGACTGATGAGAACAATGTTCTGACAGGGGAAGTTTTAATCATTTAAAAATTCTACTGTATATTAGTTAACTAATCTGTTTGTTAGAGAACGGTCATGGGCCAAGGTCTGAAACCTAGTGTTTTTGAGTTTAATGGACTTTTGAAGACTAACTCTTTTCATTTGTGATCCCTGGTTTTGGTTTCTTGCCTTTTGTTTCCATTGAAGTATGTTTGATCATGTTCTTAGTTTTGATGCTTAGTTTATGTTCCTCCTTTTTGTGTCTAACTTCCAATGTCAAGTCTGCATTTCTGTCTCTGTGTTCAGTAGTTTCCTGTTTTACTTTGTCAGTCTTTGCCTCTTGTGCTCTGTTTAGTTTTAGTTCCTTGTCTTGTTTTGTGATTTTGTTCAACTGTGCTCCTCACATGTTGTCTGTTCCCCAATTATCCTTCTGTGTATTTATTGTCTCACTCATCCCCTTGTCTCTTGTCAGAGTCTCATTCTCAAATGTCGCTGCCTCTGAGTCCTGTATTTGGGTCCTCTCTCACCTCCATACATGTCACTTGTTCTGCTCCTATGCACCGTGACAAGAACATGTGTTTTTCAGTTGCTTAAATGGAGTCCGTCCATCCATCCACATTCTTCCACTTACACAATTCCCAGACGCCCATTCTGTCTGCCATAGGGTGCAAGGCAGGGTACACCCTGGACAGGTCAGCAGACAGACAGACAACCACTCTTGTGAAAGCCATTCGCACCTACAGCCAATTTAGAATCACTAATTAACCTAACCCCATACATGTGTTTGGACTGTGGGGTGGGGACTGGAGTACCTGGAGAGAACCCAAGGACCTGCTTGCTGTGTGGCCACAGTGCTAACCACCACATGACTATGCTGCCCCATTTAATTTAAATGATGTGCAGTAATGACAACAAACAGGTAATTGTTGCTTGAAATTTGAATAATTGAATTAGGTAGAATGTAATAAGGCACAGTTTAAAAAGCATATAATCATGCAAACAAAATTTTAATATATTTTAGAAAGCAGAAAAAAATTGTCTTGCTTTTCTATAAAACAAACAGTAAAAGTATAAATATTCAAGCTTCAGAACATGTCATCATTAAATTTTATTTATTTTGGTCAAGAAAGAAAGAAAGTTGTGAACTACAAAAAAATATCTTCTTATTTATTTACTCTCTGTTCCTGTTGTAACCCAGGACAATTATAGTCATCAGTGTAAGCTGTGACAAGATTTCACTGAAACGTAATTGACTGTCTTATATATTCATGAACTCTGTGCTTATGATGTGAAATATTCTGTTCTGTAGTTCATGCTTCTGTGACTCAGGGCCAGTTGCAGCACTTGCAGGAGTCCCAGTAGATGAGACCAGGCTGGCAGTGGTGCAGGTAGGTGTTTCCCTGGAAGCACTGGAAGTAGGTGGTTTTGTCAGCTGTGTTCTCATACAACCCATCGGGACGGCCACGGCAGAAGTCAGCATTAGGGTCCTTTGTTGTGGTGGGGCGTGGAGGGATTGTAGGCTTCGGGCCAAAGCCTTCATCATGTGACAGAAAAATAAGTTATACGCAGAAAGTGACTAAACCTTTTTTCTTTTTTTAAAAAAAACAAATCTAAGGTAGTGAAATTAGCTGATTTATAGTATTTACCCATTGACATCCTGAGGTGGTTTATGAGAGGATAAGCTCCAGATGAGCAGAAGGATCCACTGAAGTCATCCATATCCAGAGTCCACACATGAGCACCTCCCAAACTGTGGGTAGTCATCCACTGGACCTGAACGACAAGCCACATTGGTAATAAGAATGATTATATTGATAATAGGAGCAAGTCAGTAGAACAAAACAAATAGGATAACTTGTCCTTTTTGAGGCATGTAGAAACTGTTTACCTTGGAAGAATAGCTGCGCTGGTCATCATAGCCCAACCAGGCACTGCCATAGGTGGCATATGGAACCTCTTGCTCAGAGATCCATCCAACAGTAGCAGTATTAATGAAGTCACAGATCTGGTAAAAAGGAACATTGACAGAGCTACATCAAACAAAACAGATTTTGGGATTGTTAAATGTAATCATGGCTGCCAGTAATAGCTGACTTTTAGCACAAACTAAG
>VUQJ01042607.1:0-11674 GCA_015108635.1 Andinoacara biseriatus
CAACCTCCCCTGTGGTCCGACTCTCCATCAGCGGCAGCCATCTTCCTGCTGCTCCTCCTGGCACATCTTGGATTTATGTAGCTTTTACTTTCTAATTTAAACTATTTCTGTGTGGGGTATTCCTGAGGCAACACACGCAGTGGCCAAGAGGAGTTTGTGAGCCGTTCGCCAGCTTGGAGGGAATTACTGCAAACTTGACAGCAACCATTAAAATTATGCAACCTAAATGTTACATTTATAGAGCATGTTGGAGATGGACGAGACGAGCAGAGGGGATCTTCAGATTGTTGGGGTTGTCTCTCTTATATTGAACAGTCTTTACTATATAAAGTGCCTTGAGATGACTGGTGTTGTGAACTGGCGCTATATTAATCAAACTGAGCTGAGAAATGCTACTTTTTAGCTGAATGTTTTACAGTTTTTGAGATTTAATGAACCTTTTCATACACTAAGCTGATATACCAGTTAGACTGCACATGTGGTAATTTTCTTCTGTTTCTCCCACATTTGGGAGCAGACTAAGAGCATTTATGTATTTTTTTTTCAGTAAGAAGCTGCTTTATACAAATTGCAAATGTTGTAATTAGCAAAGCACGAAGACCTAGTTTTGAATGGTTCATGTGATATTTATACATTCATACATAAAATATTAAAGACTTTGCCCAAAAACTAAGTGAGCATCTTTTTAATCACAAGCAGTGTTTGTACACTTGATCCACCGGTGAATCGTCAGTTCTGGATCTTGTTTAAATCTTTAGACTTATGTGTTGTGCAATTCAAGTTTACCTTCTTATTTACTTTTTTTTTTCCCACACACAGAGGGACTCCTGCAGAGTGCCTTGATCAGCTCAGTAAAAATGATTTAAACATGAAAATTTGTCATTCATATCCTCCGCTGTAGATTTCCCCAGACAGCTCTGACTTCTCAAATCGGGGAAGATTTAGTCACACGTCTGTTCCTCAGATCTCCGGGCTTCTGCTGGCCCACTTTCACTGCTCTGTCCTCTAGTATCTGCATCATTATTCACCAAAAGAGGGAAAGCAAGCGATCGTAGTCATCACACTGAACAAAAGCCATTAAGTGTTGTGGATGCTGCTGGGTGGTGAGCAGTAGGGTTGCCACCTTTCACAGATGAAAATAAAGGACGCCCACTCTGGCTTCTCAGGACCATGACCAACGTGGCCCAAGTCACCCAACTCACATTTTATGTTTTTTTGTTTTGTTTTGTTTTTTTTGTAAAGGGGTGATCAAGAAAGCAATTAGTCATACATAAAATTTAATACTTTTATTTATTTATTTTTTAGCAATGAAGACTATTGCAAAAAAATTGCTACCAATTGTTAATTAAATGGAATCAGATCATCCAAACAGTTAAACTTAAACACTGATACAAAAATTTATAAAATGATCGCTGAAGTTTGAATTCCTCAAAAATAAAATCAATATTCTGACAAAGAATACAATGAAAGCTCTACAAGTATTTTCAGGTCTAGTAAATGTATATGTAATTGAAAAAGAAAAGATTTTCTATTTACTTATTTCACTGATTTGTGAGAACTTTGCAAAAACAGGTTTGAATTTAAAAAATCGATGTTTTAAATAGAAACAAATACAAAAAATTATGATGCACTGAAAATTTCTTTTCATTTACTTCTTTTTACTCTGTTTATACCCCAACTCCACATTTAGTCATCAGTTATTAATCTCTGGCTCTCTTCCGCAGAATGTCTTTTGTTCAGCCTCCCTGCCCTCCGCTCCAGCCTGCCGCAGCACATGGCTGCCCCTCCCTCAGATTGGTTCTGCTAGAGGTTTCTTCCTGTTAAAAGGGAGTTTTTCCTTCCCACTGTTGCCATGTGCTTGCTCACACGGGATCGACTGATTGTTGGAGGTTGCACTTCAATTCAGTTTCATGTACACGACCAGTCAAAAGTTTGATGATTTACAGGTGATTTATAGGAGACTGAGTTGAATAAAGGGAATTAGTCACTGAATTAGGGAATTGTAACATCTCACCCATAAAAGTGACCAGCAAAAATAAAAAAAAATAAAAAAAAGACTTTATCCAAAAAAAATAATATTAAAAAAAAATCTGAGTTGTGAAGATCTTTTGTTTTGTGTTGAAATATTCTTGTCAATATTATAACAAGGGGATTTATATGTTTGCTGTTGTCAATGACCAATATCTGCCAAGCAGACTCAAGACCACCATGTCTTTACATGTGCAGCAAGACTAAGTGTGTATTCTCCAGAGTGTCCAAACAGGAAGTTGGTGAAATTGCTGTGAAATGGAAGTGCCAGCAGGCATTTCATTATCATTTGGTGGCTTTTGGCCTGGCATTCATTTTTTCTGTGTTTAGACTAAAGGCCTTTAGGGTTGCCACTTTTCACAGATGAAACAATATTGCTACAATATTGAAAGGACTTTACTTTTAAATATTATAATCAAAACAATACACTTACTGGAGCTTTTTTTACCCTGTTCCATCTAACTGCTTTGCAGGATTGGAGGAAGGTCCTCAGGAATGTAACTAATTATGGGGTTACCTGATTTTATTACTTTTTCTATTAAAAAAAATCTGTTGGCAAAAACTTGGGACAAACTTTAAGTGACCACAAATTTATAGTAAATTTTGCTAAAACCTTCAAGCTTTTAGCTTGAATTCTCTTTTTTTTTCCTCTTTTGTCTTTCTGAGATATTCATATCTTAAAGACTTTTAAACAGTTTTTCATCAAATCAAAATTATAGACTCTTGTCTTGGGACAAATGATTTTGTGGACACCCACATAACTCAATATAAATCACATCCTAAGAAGATCCACGACAATTTTGCTGGCCTTAGTATTTCCTGTATTTTATTTTAGGTTTAATTGTTACCTTTAGTGTTGATTTGTGTGTGTGACAGAGAACCAATTGTGTCCCGTATGAGTTCAATACCGGACGGAACATTTAATTGCCAAATAAAGGACGATTCCATATTTTACGGGAAGGGTGGCAACCCTAGTGAGCGGTGGAGTCATTATCTTTCCCTGCAAAATGTGTCCATAATCATCTAGTGCAGATGGTTGTATTGTGCGCTCTGTTTAACCAGAGTGCACTATACAGAATGCATTGAGTCTATTGAATCAGTGTAATTACAAAGGCAGGTGGAAACTATATTAAGCCCATCTCAGGTTACTTTGGTGTGCTCAGAAATAACAACTTACCTTCAGAATGGAAAGGAAAGCCATATGATTCATATTCAACATGGTGCATCTGGATTGTGGAGAAGAGAAAGGCATGGTTTACTATTATGTGCCATATATGTAGGGACACTCATATATCTTTAAAGAAAACATGCCATGCTGGCTTTGCATGGGAGGAGGCTCCTTCATAATGTGTTTTTAAAATAATATATATGTAACTTGCATATAAAAAGGTAATTATTTGTAATCACCCAGCATGTATTTTTACCAAACTCTTTCAAATTTAATTGCATTGTACCCACTTACTTTGTTGTTTCTTGGATGCTCCTATTTGGAGAATTTCAATCAAGTGCGTGCACCTTTCAGATTTCATAATAACCCTTTTATTGTATTCAAAGGAAAGCCGCTTCATGCTTAAACAAAGCCGTCGGCACTTTATGCCGGACAAATATGAATCCTCTGGTGTGGCTCTGACGCAGATTAGCCTTTATTGTTTCTCCGAATGCATAATGAGATCTTTGGGCTCTCAATGGATGGTGCAGCAGCTACACAATGTGAAACAGCAAACAGTCCAAACCCCCTGCCTTGGAAACCTCTTTGTTTTTTGTTTTTTTAATGGATGTGTCAGTAACAAAAGAGAAAAGGACCTCATGAGGCCCCCTACATCCATCAGTGACGATACAGTCGGTGATACAAGAGAGCAAACAGTTTCAGAATGTTCCAGTGTATACATCTGCTCCTCATAAAGAGAGGCACGCTTATATAATGACACTGTAAGAACGAACAAGACTGAGGCTGTTTCCACCGTTTAATGTCAGGGCCCACGAGAGGGAAGGTTTCATTAAAATTCAAAGGTAGGGAAAAAAATTAAAGATTCACTTGGTGCAGGGTTGCCAATTATGATGCGTCTGATGTGACATGTCCACTGGTCAGAAAGTGGATCAGACACAGATCACAGTTTGGGTAGCACACACTCTTTTCCCCGGTCATATCTGCTGCACGCTGAAAGGTCTTAAAATGCAAATGTCTTGTGAACGTCTTCTCTGAGATACCTGCAGCTTTCATACAGCAGGGAGATCCATCAATAATCTTCTCCAAGGTGAGAGGGTTGTGTGCATTTATATAGGTGGCACAACACATGTAACTATTCACGATTATTGTTCCTAACACAGAGACAGGTTTTATTTAGATCTGACTAATGTAATTTTGTCACGATCCTAGGTCTGTCAACCCAGCGTTTTTGTTTTGAGTCTTGACTCCTATTTATGTTTTTTATTGTGGTTTTGCAAATTTGGGTTTTGTTTTCCTTCAGAGTTTCTTTTATTATGTTTTCCAGTCTTTACTATGTTGTGAATTATGTTCTTAGTTTTAGTTCTTTTGATGTTTTTAGGCTTTCTTTGTTCTAGTTACCTGAGTTCTGTTTGTGGTTCACATTTCTGTTTTCGGGCTCCCCTTTGTTTCCCCAAGTGCAGTCAGGTATGTGTTTTTGTCTCCCATGTCCTGTTACTTCCTGTTTTATTCTGCTAGTCCTTGTCTTTGTGCGTTGTGTTCAGTTTTGCTTCCTTTGGTCTCAGTGTCATTCTGTGCACTTCACATTCACAGCTGTTCCCATTTGTGTTGTTACCCTGATCTGTATATACTGTCTACATTTTTCCCTCGTTGTCATTTGTTCCAAGTATCAAGTGGCAAGTTCCTTAGTTTCAAGCGCATTCAGCAAATAAAAGCTGTATAAACTAAGTTCCACGTCTCCTGAGTCCTGTGTTGGGTCCAAATATGTGTTGGATCCTGCCTGGCACACAGCAGTTACATGACAAATTTGTTGCATAGCAGATGTCTCCAGGTTGAGTCTTCCTATCACAGCTGTTGGGATATTTTTTATTTTACTGTCTGTTTTTACAGAAGTCAAAAAATATTTCTCTGTCATGCCAAGTTTTTCATTTATTTGTTATCATAAAAATGTAGAAAAAAGTAGTCTTATAATAAAACAGTAAAAGCAACAGGAAGTTACTGTAACTAGATAAATGATCACTACTCATTTCAGTGTTTTTATCATACACACATGGCAGATTTGGTCTGATTGGCTTCTGTAAATAATTTATTTGGGACTTAACTATATACTGTGTTCTTATTATAATTATATGAATTGTACAGCAACAGAGCTAACCCAGCCATAAAGGGGCCACTCCTCATGCCAGTCCTAAGCCTGGGAAAATAGGGGTCAGGAGGGGTATCGAGTGTAAAATCTTTGGCAAATATTTATGCAGATCAGAATAATTCCATACCAGACTGGCCAAGACCTGCATGGAGGCTGCTGATCCACCATGGTGAACCCTTAAAGGAGCAGCTGGAACAAGAAGAAGATGACAGCATAACAGGTGAACAGATGCTGATGAGTCATTGGATACACTTTAAATATTGCAGATGCAGGTTGGGGGTGGGGTGGGGTAAATAAAATAGGAAGAAATGGCATGCCATGAAGGTTTTAGCCCCATAGTACCTTCCAGCATTTCACAATTACTATGGCAGTGTAAATGGAGAGTGACCAAAAGCAACCCAAGAGTTTCTAAAGGTAATAAATAAATAAATATTCTTCAATGGCCATGTCAATTACCTGATGTCAGCTCAAGAAAGCTTGTGTTTCAGTGATGCACAAACAAGAACCAAGGGAAGGTGGCTGCAGTAAAAGCCTAGCAAAGCATCTTAAGGGAGGAAATGCAGCATACAGCAATGCCCATAGATTCCAGACTTTAGGTGGTCACTGCAAAGGACTGCAAAGGAATTTCATTCAAGTATTAAAAGCAATCCTTATAATTAAAATTACATTAATTTATCCAGTTACATTTGAACCTCTGAAAATGGGAGACAATGTATAAAAATGTGTGTAATTCCTAAATAGTTAATGCAGATTTTTTGTTTAACCCTTGACTCAGAGCTGGAAGTCTGCATTTTTAATCACATCTAAATTGCTTGTTTTAAAAGCCACTGTAGTGGTGTACAGAGGCAAAACTACAAAAATTGTGTAGTTTTCCTTATGGACCCAACTTTACGCTGTTTTTTTGTTTACTTGTTTTTTCTTGTTCAACTGCTGTATGGCCACTGGAGAATGAAGCTTTACAGGTCTTTGGAAGTCCTGTCACCCGGTGTACATAAACCTGCATATGATTACAGTTAATTAATAAAAATGATCAAAGCTCCAACTTTTGTACACAGGAATAGAAATGTTCACTGGGATACCTGAGGCACTCTAAACCGGCACACGCCCTGGCAACCACTAAGGTACGATCAGGTACAATAGCAATTATTTGTCCCAACATGATGTCATTTCCTCTCTCCAGCTCGCGCTATAAAAAGGGTGCTGTTGCGGCGAGGTCTTGGTGGAGAGACCAGAGAGGAGGGAGGCTGTCGGGTCACCGATGCAGCAGAAAACCTAGCTCTCCAGAAATACCGAAAGGCGGCTAAGTTTTGTTCAGAATGCGTCCCTAATTCACCGACCTTCATTCACAGGGAGGAAATCAAACCTTCTGATAAAAGCTTCGCTATTTTTTTATTATTCCTGGAGAGCTACTTCGCCTCGTTTCCAAACATGATCGGGAGAGGACTGTTCCTTTTGACAATACTGTGTAGCTGCGGTAAGAAAAGGGAGTTTAAAAAAGCTAAATGTTATTGAAGTTAAGTAACATAAAGGCACAGTCGCTTGGTTGAAAGAAATCAGCATTAAGAATGTGACTGCCGGGTTTCAGCACCAAGGACAGCGACAGGCACATCTTCAATTGCAGCGAATTCACCTGCGCATTTGGCACATTCAGTCCCGATACTAAAACAATCAGAGGCTTGTAGTAGCACAGCGAGTGAAACACACACTCACGAGCTGTAGGGATTATGAAAAGCAAATTTAAAAAAATGAAGATGTATGATTTTCTTTTCTCTTTTTTCTTGTAGTTCTTTCATTGCCGGTGACTTCGAGTCAGCTGGAGAATGAAGACGTAAAGGTAAATTTTTTCTTTTTGTTCTTAGCATTAGTATTTCTATTAACATTACTTTTATTACAACAATGGAAAAGCATTAAAAAATACCGCAGTTTAATGTTAGCCTTCGTTTTTATTTATTTGACAAATAATATAAATCCATTACACTGCGTCTAGCTGCACTCCAACTGCACTCCAAAGGCAAGCCGCAATTAAAAATACTTAATCTCAGCAATTTAAGATAATCAAGCACCTTCACCAATGTAGGGCAAATCCAGATTTGACTTTGTAAAAATCAATATAAACCTATTTGAGAGCAATGGAGAGGCTTGACCTCTGTTATTTGGCTACTAGATCCATTTCATGGGGACACAGCGAGAGAGAGCGAGAGAGAGAGAGAGGTTTCCAGAATAATGTTTGGAGAGACTAGACTATAAAAGGGAAATGAGGAGTCTAAGCACTTCAAAGGTCTTGCAGGGAGAATCTGAATAATCACACATACATATATGTGGGATTGGCACAATGGGAGTTGAAATTATTTTGATCTCTCATCTAAAGAGATTTAGATCTTTCAATTAGTGGGTAAGTCAGCACACGAGCTGCATTCAAAGAGCAGCAGAAGAATTTACTGTGCAAAAATAGACCCTTTTGACTCTACTACAGTAAATGCATCTTGCTTGTAAAAGCATCCTATTTTACCATAATACTTTAATAATTTTGATCATTCGGGCACTAACATGGCTCTAATTCTAGATTGTGTGCATCCACAGGTGATGAAATGCATCGTGGAGGCACTGGCAGATGTGCTATCAAGGCCACACCCCATTCCTGTCAGTCAGGACTGTTTGTTCACACTGAAGAAGGGTAAGCAAAAGAAGGAAGACATCTATAAGACTGATTTATGTTTCTTCTTCTACTACACATTGTTAATAATTGTTGAATTTAAACCTTTTTAGTTTTGCCAACAAACCCTGGAAAAGAGGCATACTAATACAGTTTTCCTTTTTTTGAGGGACATTCTCATGGTTCAGCTAAAACTGCATCCCTGTGAGACCTGTGTGAGATAAAACACACTCTGGCCATTATTTAGTCTCTAACCTTTAGTTTTTTACATCATCATATTAATTAACCTAATTGCAGACTGGCGTTGTTATCCTCTCTGCTTTATTTTTCTTAATGTCCATATGTCTTAAATACACTGCAGAAATACAATGAGTTTCCTTTGTATTGGATCTTGTGAGGCAGCTTTTTAGGTTTTAGTTTTACATTCCATTAATCTGAGGGTATAATCAGCTATAATGTTTTTTCCCCCTCTGTTGCCAAGTGCTTGCTCATCCAAGAATTAATCTTACTATGCAAAGTGCTTTGGGATAACATATTTATTGATTTAGTCCTATGAGAACAAAATCCAAAAATGATTTATATTTACATTACTATTACATAACAAGTGCACAGTGCTGTCATCATAAGCTTAATGAACTAATGCAGTGAATGCTGGGTAAAAATCTGCTGCAGTTTTTTATACAGAAGGGGTCACTAGGACTTGGTAAAGACGATTCAGTTACATAGTGTTTTACCTTGATGCCGTCCTTGTAACAAAAAAAAAAATCAATCAGAGCCTTACTCATCGAGCATTTGTTACTGAGCGGGCGCTGTGAAACTATACACCGCCGTAGGGATAAAAAGAAAGGAGAATGGAGAGGAGGAGTAAAAGGAAATGTAAGATCATAGAATGATACAAGAACACGATACAGTACAGTGGCTATCTCTCGCTACTGCTGCTGCATGATGTATACAGTTCTGTTTGTGGGTCAGCACAAAGTCCAGTGCTCACTGCTGCTGTGACAGTCTCCAAGGGCCAAATGATTAATTGTGCTCTTGCTTTGAAAGCAGTAAATTCCAGGGCAATTAACGGCAATGAATCCACAAAAGCGCAACTCCGAATCCTTTGAAAAAGTGAAAAGGGAAAGACGTATACCTGTAATTTACCCCCTGCAGCATCAGTTCACTCCTTTTTATCTGCTTTTTTTTTCTTCTTCCTCCTCACTGTTATGTGTTTACATTTTTATATGTGTGTGTGTGTGTGTGTGTGTGTGTGTGTGTATGCATGTTTGTACAGATGACCAGCTTGTTACTATCCTTCGTCATCATAACTTTCTGAAGGAGATGCAGGAGATCGTTGTTCAAGGTGAGTCACGCATTACTCAGCTCGTTTACATGTGAGATAAGAATGACGGAAGGCTTGAACGAGTCACTTTCATTTAAGGTGGTCGGGGGAGAGCTGATATGCCTACACCATTGATGCCAACTCTTCAGTCTACAGATGATGTCCCCGGTGAGTTGGTTATTCTTATGCATCGCATAGTTATGCTTCTTATTTCTTATCGCACTTTGTCAAGGAATATCTAATCAGTGTGTTAAATGCAGCGGCTGTCACTGTGATGAATAGATGCCATTATTTTTTTCAGCAAAATGGAGCTGACAAACAAATCAAAAGTGCTGAGGCAACTTCAAGTTCTGCTGATGTTCTCTGGGGGGCAAAAAAAACAAAAAAACCCAAAAAACCCCCCAAAAAAACAGAACAAGCATGACGTCCTTCCACATAACAGCATACCTGGCTTTTTTTTTTTTTTACATCAGTGCCAGACTCAGTGTGTTATACAATGGGGAGGTAACGAGGAAATAAACAAGTAGAGCAATTTGAATTTGACCAAAGAGGAAGATAACAAGCTTTTTTTTTTGTTTTTTTACATATGCCTCCCACCATCAATCATAAACACACAAATCCGAGGGTAATGACAATAAACCCTGTGATAAACTGTAGGGTTTTTTGTAAGCACCTTCTTTTAAAATCACTAGAAAATCAATTTCTTCTAGTAAATTAAATCCCTACTCTCCCCGTTTTCAGATCGATCCATGTTGGAGGCTTTGGGAGGCCCTGGCGAACGATCCATCCTGTCCAAAAGGACAGGAAATGCAGATGAAAAAGAAGAAAGGGATGCGGGCATGGAGGATGGAGAGTCACATGAGGGCAATGAAGTTGAAGAAGTGCAGGTGAAGAGGGAGAATGATGAGAGCCCGGGAAGCCACATCTCTGAGTCTGTGGAGGAGTGGAGGGAGGGCGAGGATGAAAAGAGGGAGGAAGAGGATGAAGGGTATGACGAGAAGCAAGCAGAGGAGAATTCCGAAGAAGAACGCATCACCAAGGAGAGCAAAGGCAAGCACATACTTCCAGGTCTTTCTTTGAAATTCATCTGTTATAAACTAAAATTTGCATTAAGAAAAATAATTAAAAAAAACAAACAAAGAAACAAAAACAAATAACGTTTCTAGAGCCTGCCATTTAAAAGTGCTTATATCAAGTTTTTATTTTAATAGAAATACAGGCCACTCAAAGCAAAGTAAAAGGTTTAACATTAACCAAATGATAGAAGATGAATTTTAAGAGAGAGAGAGAAAGTGCTGAAACAAAAAAGTGCCTTATAAATGAAATGGCTCGCTACCCCAGAACTGGCTGATTGATGGAAGCACTTCCATTTACATGATGAATTTTAGCCCCCCAGCCCCCCACAGGGGAGCCCAGCCAGCATGCCTGGCAAAATGACAGCTCGTCAACAGAAATGAATGAAGAGCACCGTGCTGGATGAATGCACGGTTACATCTGCAGTCATTTCACTGTAACCTCTAACACCATCGAGTCTGCAATCAGCCCTTTCTATCTCTACAACATTTAACAAAGAAATTGTATTATTTTCAGCACAGTGAAATAGTGAAACTCATTCTACAAAATGGAGCTTCAGCCAAGTCATCTGATTGCTCCAGCCATGCTGATAATTCCCATAAAGCACAGCTAGCACTACTGAGGGCCAATGCTGCCAGCTGGCACCAAATATTTCATTACAAGAAGTGGAATCTTGCTGATGGTGGAGACTTTTCTGGCAGTGGCCTAGTAGAGGTGTTTCAGTGAGAAAATAATATTTAAAAAAACTTATTCTTTTCATATTCCCAGATGATGGATCAGACGAGAAGAGAGACGCAAGGAGAAAGAAATTCAAAGAAGAAAGTTCCGATGAAGACGATAAGGAGGAGAAAACCAAGAGGTCTTCACGCTTCTCGCATAAAAACAAGGTCAAAGAGGAAGAACGAGAGGAGGAAGAGACAAAGAGAGGGAACAGGGAGAGCTTAAAGAGGTGGACCAAGGGGACCAAGTCTTTACTGCTGAAGAAGAAAGCAGCTGCAAAGGAGGAGCAACAGGAAGTGCCGCACCATTCAAAAGAGGTCACAGAGGAAGAGGAGAAAAAGAAAAGAGATGCTCAGAGGAGTCCAGAAGAGAAGGAGCTGCAGATGATTGCTCGAAGGGCACCGGAGGAGAGGAAGGGGTTGGAGGAAGAAGGGAGCGCCAGTAGAAAATCAGAGGTGTGCTTTCCACTTGTTTTTATGAGTCACAGCTGTAGAAACGTCAAGGTGCTAACTGCTTTCACATTTTGGGAAAAACAGCTAGCCACAGTTTGGTCTTTACTTACCT
>VUQJ01042614.1:0-11938 GCA_015108635.1 Andinoacara biseriatus
GGCCTCAGCTTTTCGGGCTCTGGCCGTGGCCGCCTTGGAGTTCTCACCCTGGAACTTCTTTGGCATCCCAACAGCTGCTTTTCAGCTGAGAGACGCGACCAGAGGACCATGAGAAGAGTAAGAAACCTTTCAATACAGATGCACAATACTGACTCATACAGTTATTTTAAATTCTAAACAATAACCAACACATTCTCGTTGGGATATTTACCAACTAGCCTGAAATACAATGTTTATATGATGGTGTACAATGCGCAGGAGCTCTTTCAGAAGCTACATCTGCAGCTGGACTGTAGGCTACCTAAAATAATTCGTCTAAATAGAAAACTCAACTAGCTATGCTTCAGCCTCAAAACGGAAGTCAGGCTGCAAATAATTTAAACTCCACTATCACACGAACGGCTGCCGTTTGCCTGTCAATGCAGCTAGTTAGCATTAGCTAGTTGCAGTTAGCTTGAGGATGAGCCAGACTTGTTTGACTGTCAACTACGTTCCCGTTTCCTCCGCTATTTGACCAAAATTTAGCTAACGGGACATTCATAACGATACGTATTTATTCAATAATAAGCGTGGTTTCATACCAGTAATTAAAGGAGAACCGAGTCGTAAGTACAGTTTGCTGTTGTTTCGAAGAGGCATCCGCCACCTCCTCTCCGAAACCAGCGCGCTCACTGATGACGACCCGCAGCACAAATATACCGTAAACAGGTGCGTTTGCTAATTTCGTATTTCAGTGACGCTGCTTTGACTGTAGAAAAAAATGTTTTACTTTAAAACAATGAAAAACAAAGGCTATTCGGGTCAGCCGTATTCAAACAACCAAAAGCTGCACAGTGAATTACATGGATTTTGCCCCCCGCTATTGGTACAACAAAACTATTCGAATTATAAAATCAGTGAAAAATTTCTGAATATCACTGTTTTTTATTGAAGCCTGTTTCCGCAACTGTTATAAAAAATATCAGAAGTAATTCAAAATTTTGACATAAATACTAACCAGTAAGTCAAAATTTTGAAATACTGACCCAACACTTTGATTTACTGTAGCTCTGCCTGGCAATTTTTTTCTTCTTTCAGTGGCAGAAACGTGTTTGTGGCAGAAACAATCTTATATAATTTGTACTTTCAAAGTCAAAGATTTAAAAATCTAACATATAATCAATTTAAAAAAAAAAATCAAAATGATTCTCAGTTATGCATGTTAATATGTTGCATTTAAGCCCTAATATGTGAAGTGCCATGAGAAAAAAAAAGCAAAATGCAGTTTTGAAATGATGCAGACCCAAGACACGCTGGCGAGATTGTTTCTTGGCTGGCCTGGGAACGCCTTGGTGTTCCCCCGGATAAGCTGGAGGAGGTGGCTGGCGAGAGGGAGGTCTGGGTCTCTCTGCTTAGGCTGCTGTCCCCATGACCCAGCCCGGGATAAGTGGAAGAAAGTGGATGGATGAATGGAAGACCAGACCTCCAGCTAATCAATGTTTATTACTGACAGCTGCAAATCCTCAAAACTGCAATTGTTTAATTTTTTTCTCTCTCCCTCTCAAACCACTAAACAGAACCGATTTAATGGCTACAGCATTGTGAAAAGTACTCAAATGCAGTGCAGTATAAACTATAACATTTCAAAATATGGCTGACTCACCCTGGGAACAATAATATGTCACTCTGACAGAAGAGACACACAGAGGATGTTAAAATAAAATAGTTATTTTATTATGATAAATATTTAACTAAGATATCCAAGAACACGAACATGACAAAAAAATTGGTCGGTCTAATTAACGCTGGACTACAAAAGCAGCTGGATCTCATCTGTATCTTGTCTTTAGTCAGAAGTCATTGTCGCTTTCCTCAGGCGGGGGGGGTCTTAGGCCCCCTTTTGAGTGTCGAGGACCCCTGGATACCGGGTCCTCCACCAAGCTATCATTGTCCAAATCCTTGCTTTCTTCCTCCTCCTCATCCTCATCCACATCAATCTCACTCTCGTCAGTCTGGAAACAGCAGGCAAGCAGACACACATAATAACCACAACAATCAGAGTTCAGGCCAGTGTGTGATTAAAAATATTTCCAACACACAATGTGAAACCACTACTTTTATTAGAAAGGGGGAATTTGGGTGTGGGTGTGTGTTGGGGGGGTCTAATCACTTCCACGACTGGTTTAAAAGGGAATTCCTGCAGTACAGGACATGTGCCCTTTGACTAATTTAAAGGAAAAATCCACCCTGTACTCCAACAGTGCATCATTGTTCAGAAACAATGATGCAGTGAATGAGAAGTAACTCTGAATCAGAAGTAACTCTAAACCTGTAGGTACTGTATGTAATGAAGGACTGTATAAGAAAGCAATGATTTCTTTCTCTTCTTTAATCTGTCTTTTTTTGCCTTCTAACTTAAAAAATAGGTAGGATTAGACTGCCTTACTAGTGGTATGACACAAATTGTGATGTAAATGTTTTCTTTGTATACTTTTTAAAATCACACCACTGCTACTGCTATTGCTGGAAGGAACAGAAATATATTCACGATTAAAACATGTTTACAGGCTTTGGACCTACTTCTGTTTTTCTCTACAGTGATATCTGGAGGAGCACTCTTGAAAATAATTATCAGGCTATGTCCTGTGGGTTATTCCCTACTGGATGATAATTTGAGAATGGATTTTTCTTTTAAACACATAAACTAGCTCCTGATCTGGCACAAACCTTTCCTTTCTGGTGTTTTTTCTGATGTGGGAGTGACCTTCTGGAAACAGCTAAAGAGGCCTTAAATAACAAATTGGAAACCGAAAAGGGGAGCGAAACTGTCAAAAATTGCATACAGGAGACCTGGCTAGAAATGACAGATAAAAGGTTAAAGAGCAAGTAATTAGCAGTAAGTACCATCTGGGATGCCTGGAAGCAAAAATCAACACAAAAGAACTCAAGTCTTCAAAAAGGTAGCATGACACACCTCACTGTCATCACCCTGCATGTTCCCGATGAAACGTGCTCCTCTCCCTAGGGAATGGAAACAGAGGCAATGTTGAAGGGATATAAACCGGATTTAAACCAATCAATATCTACACTTTACAATGGCGTCAGTTTGCATGTGAAAATTGATGATAACGAGCATAAGGCTATCCCTCGTCTACTAACCTGTCACAATGCCGTCCCGTCTGAGATGTGGCTTAGCAGGACGCAGTTCCTCCATGTCACTGTCTGAACCTTCGTCCTCTGGAACGTCAATGTCTGAGTCCTCATCTTTCACTATATACAATATATCATATGAAACAACTTTGCACAGTGACAGAAAGGTATGAGATTATGTGATATGTGTTTAGCTTTAATTCTGTGTGTTTATTCATCTCACAGGAACTCATCATCAGCTCCCTCTCCTCTTCTCTCAGTTTACTCTGCATTAACCTCAGAGTGTTTTCAGCTTCCTGCAGCAGAGAAAGAAAACAACATACAGACATAAATTTTGCACCAGCATGCTGGCATTATAGGGACATATTAACAACTTGTTAAAGCAGAAGTATGTATGAATGTTTGATATATTCAAGGAATTTTATAAGTTTTTGTAGAATAAATGTCTATTACATATTCTACATACACACACACCTCATATCGCTCCTGTTCCAGTCTATGGTATTCATCCAGCAAAGACTCCAGAAAGTTGAGGTTTCTGAACTTCTCCATATAGATCTCAAAATGCTTCTGCAGATCTTTCTCAATCTTCTCATAGTCATCCATGTAGGCTGGTCTAAGAGTTCAAGGAAGAACAAAAAACTGTTTTGCAAGGAAATTACACAATGGGGATAATCTTATTTGTTAAAGATTTGTTTTATGTTGAGTAGAGAAAACCTCAAACTGACCTGACACTCTGCAGGGTCTGTAGGCTCTTCCTATTTCTCTCCAGCTCCTGCTTCTTCTTTTCTATCTTGGCATCCAGACTGGTCTCATCAGAAACAACGTTATTCAGCAGGTCTTTGGTCTTTTCCACACTTTTCTTTAACACAAAGAAATGGCAACAGATTAAGCGCTACACTATTTTACAATCATAAACATGTCACTTTTGAATTTTGATGAAATTACAGACCAAAACCTCCTTGATGGCAGCTCTCAGGGCCTTTTCAGTCTCATTGATATCCAGAGGTCTGGCAATGGCTGCAGCTCTCATTTCCTGTGAACAAAGTGAAAATAAAGACAGCAAAGTAAACCCCTGTGCCACTGAATGGCATCTTTCAAAGAGACAGCCCTATAATTGTACAGCTGTGTTCACCTGAAATTATTTTTACTGCAAAAACTTGATATTACTGATCTCACGAGCACTTACATTATAACAGATGAAGGTTAAGACGTTAGTTGAGGGCCAACCCAAAGAATTTTTGTTTTATTCTTTATTAATTCTCTTCAGTTTGTATTTATGGATTCATCAACAACTAAATAATGTCTGGAATAATTTGTGTTTTTGACCAAGTAATTAGTGTTTCTTAAAAGCATGAAATCATATCTGTGTTTTCCCTCACCCTTAAGTTCACCTCCTTTCCCAGTAAATCATACAAAGATGCTCCTTTCAACGTGACCTCGGATGCCAGCTGACGAGTTGCTTTGAGATCTGAAATCTATGGTAAAACAAACGTGAGATTTAATCAGAAACAGTTTTTTTCTTCTACCAAGGATTACATATAGGTCAGATTAAAAATAAATACATAAACAAGAAAAAGTATTGGATGAATGGATGGAAATGATACACAGAAAAAAAACATATTAAATAATATGGAATATTTAAAGGAGACATGACTCTTAATTTTTGTAAAGTTTGATTTGTAGCCTCGTGTAACCTACACAAGAATACAAATCAAGCTTTCAACATTTCCCTCTACAGCTTACTGTAAAGGGAAATGTCCTTGTTTGTGTTTATAGCGTGTGCTGCTTATTTTTTGATGTCAGGTTTTGGATATACTACTACTAAGCTGTGCAAAAACCTTGAGCTACCCCTAATTTCATGTCAGATCTAGATTTAGTAGATACAATTTTATACTAAAAATTAACCTTTAAAAGAATATTTGTCAATTAGGCAATCTGTTGTTTCTAACTTTCTCTTTAATTATTCAGTTATAGCCAAACCTCCAGTAGCTATTGACTTTAAATTGATGATTTTGTCAGACATTGTGTACTGTGCAACTTGGAAATAGTTTTGAAATGGCTGCTAGTAAATCAGCGATGTTTGTGTCAGTCATTCCATTGTATAACAACAGAAATATAAATGTGTAAATCCAAAGAGTTGAATTTATCCTGCACTGCAGCACAAAGGTTAATATGAAAACACAACCTACACCCCATTCTTGGCTTTGACTACTGTTAATACAATTAAAGTCAATGGTAAAGTTAGCCACATTAACCAGACAATGTGCTAACACCAAGAATTGTTTTATTGTTGTTGGGACATAAATATAATTCATTGCATCCTCAAAATGTTTTGAAGGCTTTTCTTATCGCCAGGACACTTTACAGTTGTAGCTGGTAGAAGTGGCTCCAGCGAGGAAACAATGGCTGAGAAAGGAGGGCCTGTTTCACTATGAAACAGCACATATATGGTGTTTGATAGAATTCATCTATCTTAGTTTCAAACACTGCCCCAAATGAAGTGTCACTTAATATACATTTTCTTGTTTATATGCCGTAGGACTTACAGTTTCATAACTAAGCATACATATGACTGAGGATTGAGTGAAACAGATATCACATTACACACAGCGTAGATAGCACCTCACCCCAGAGCCAGGGTCAAACTTGAACTTGCTGTTGTTCTCCTCCACTCTGTCACCCAGAGCCATCTGCTTGGTTTTCATAGCACTGTACAGTACTGAGGTGATCTTCAGCATCTCTTTCACTGCATAGCCGTCAGCCTGGTAGAGATACTTAGTGTTCAGCTTGATGTGAGCCTTTATTGCCTGCAACACAATGAGACACTTGTCAAAACACAATAATAACAGACTTTCAGTTGCCAAGAATAAACTCTAGAGTCTATAAAGATTTCCAAGAATACCTCACCATGAACTGTGCCACAGCCTTAATGAAGAATATTCTGTCGGACTCTGTGTCCACAGCAGTAGGAACATCACTCTGAGGCTCATATCTACAAGAATGAATAGAAGGAAAGGGCGCAAAAGACAAAAAATACAGATGAATAGGTATCATCCGCTAGAAACATGATGTAGTAACAAAGTCATGTTATCCAACAAAAACATGGAGCAGAATCAGATGACCAACTAAGATTTGCTGCCACAGCTAATGGAAAACTAAGTTATGACAAACAATGACAGTGGCAGTGGATTTTGAAATGAAATAACTTGATTTTTATTCAGCTCAAGCACACCTCTTCACCAGCCATATTAGGATTTCTGCCACAAGAGTGAAGTTTGGAGTTCTGAAGTTTTCCATGGAGATCAAGCGAGGATAGCCCAAGGCCCTCATCATTTCTGTGAAATCTGCCAAATAATACACAAGCCTAATTATGGTCTACTCTCTTCTCAAGCACAAAAAAAAACCCCCATAGAAACAAAGAAAAGCAAAACAAGTGTTCATTACAGACAGCGAGGTGCAGACAGCAAACATCACTTACTTCTTAAATCTCTGAAGGACATTTTGAGCTGAACACCCTGCGTTTTTCCTTTGGCAACAAAACAGAAAGGACGTGTTAACAGAAGGCGAGCTACTGACTCTACACTTGTTCATCTTTGAGGCTGGCAAGTTTTCAGAGATGTTAGTGTTTGGTGTTTATTAGATTAGGTATGTTACAATCACTGCATGATAGCCTAGCAACACAGTCCGAGCTAACCTGTTTGTAGCTGCTGCTAATACTCTGAAGCGGTCTGCCAAAACCGGGTTTCTGATCAAACAGGGGTGTTTTATTTCATGATTTTTTGCTGTAATGTATGGGGGGCTCTCCCTGGACAGCTTCTTTTTCATTTTTTTTCATTCTGTCAAGTCTCGTTATGAACGGTTGTTTTTCAAAAACCTAAGTATATGGACGTGTAATGTTATGGTTTAAGTTAAAACTGTTAGTTTCATCAAGTTTTCTTGATCACAAAGCAGTTTAATAACGTAAGGAAAATGTCCATTGTCAAAGCGACAGTCCACGGCGGCCAATGCAATCAACAAATGAAAAAGTCAGTTAGTTTAGACAAAATTAAACTATTGTTTGTTATAAAGCGTTTTCTCCGCTCTAACATTTTCTGTTTGCCATACTTCTTCCTCTCTTTTCTGAAAAATTCATTCAAATATTGATTAAAGTCAGAGAAAAAAAATGCTAACTTTTCTGCGTGTACTGCACTTTGAGATCACAGTTTTCATTGATTATAATGGTAAAACAGTGCATGCTAACGAAGTAGTTAATCGGGTGTAACGTCATTATTATTTGTGCTATTAGTGTGGTTTTCGTATCAAAATTTTTTTTTTTTTCCATGATCTTTCTATCTGGGTTTCAGATGTAACGGGAAATAATGAAAATTTTTGTAACATACCTAATTAGATTGGAGCTGACTGAGTCGCTATTTTAAGACAGTAATGCCTATTGTGGTGGAATCACCAACGACTTCCTCGCTGATTTGTTTTGCAGGATTGGACACTGTACCGCTATATTTTAACCTAACCTAGTTTTAAGGAGAATGCTTATGACTACAAAGCCTAGCTAGCTCGTTAGCAAAAAGCTATCGCTTTGCGTCGCTTTTGATTAACTCTAGGCTAAATTGCGAAAAGACACAATATATATAGTGTGTATACACACACATATATATATAGAGAGAGAGGACGAAGTTAGCAGTTATCAACCGGGGCATGTCGTGTTTCAGGCATCATTACCTGTTGTTAGTGATGTTACGTCCTGTACCAAAGCCCCGAGGCCCGTACCGAGCAAAGGGGGCGTGCCTAAACGAAGCCTGTGTCGAGGACCGTATGGGTTTTGAGAAAACCACGTGACAAAAGCTAAACGAGGCCCAGGTTTCTGAAATCACGTGACTGCTTCATTATGCGATTCGAGTTGCTGAAAAAGACGTGGGAAATACAGGAAGCATTCTGGGTGATTCGAGTCTGATCCACTGTTATAGCAGCAGAATCAGAAGCACTTGTACAAATTAGAACTTCCTGCTTCTTGAGTCTTCTGTGAAAGTGTTTTCTAAGGCTGTGGAAGTTATACCAAAAGAATCACCTGAGACCCAATATTGTCAGTTTTATTTATTCATGAATAAATTAATAAAACTCTTCCACGTCCACTCAAGCACTTCCTGTAACAGTTTATCCACAAACACACCACATACTGTCCCCAAACTATATTGTATAGTGTTTTTATGTATGTGTGTATATGTGTATTGATATGATATTGATATGATTTTTTTGTATATAGTGTTAGATATTTCATTTCATTTCATTTTATCCTTCCCTGTACTTTAGCTACTGTAATATGCAAATGTCCCCAGCGTGGGCTCATTAAAGTTTTATCTTATGTTTTATTTTATTTTAAGATACCATGATCTGTACAGATTTATTTCATCTGGCTTTACAATAACTCAAATGTAGATTTTGACAGAATTGCATAATTATGCTAAAAGACAGCCAACAGAACAGCAGGAGTGCTGTACATCAAATGTCCAGCAGATGTCAGCACTCCTAAATGAGCTGTTAAACGGGGCTTAATCAGGCTTTTGGTGAATCAGTTGGCCAGAAAGATTCATTCACATTCACAGGGCCTCATTGTACCATCACTACTCTTAGGAACCTTGAGTGCTGCAGAAATTATTTTGTAACCTTGGCCAGATTTGTGCCTTGTCACAATTCTGTCTCTGAGCGCCTTGGGCAGTTCCTTTGACCTGATGATTCTCATTTGCTCTGACATGCGCTGTGAGGTCTTATATAGACAGGTGTGTGCCTTTCCTAATCAAGTCCAATCAGTTTAATTAAACACAGCTGGACTCCAATGAAGGAGTAGAACCATCTCAAGGAGGATCAGAAGTAATGGACAGCATGTGAGTTAAATATGAGTGTCATAGCAAAGGGTCTGAATACTCATGAGCATGAGCATGACCATGACCATGACCAGACTTATGATATTTCAGTTTTTATTTTTTAATAAATTTGGAAAATGGGAAAGTAGGTGCAGTGATTTATTGAAACATGCAGACAAACACAGAAATACTGTATGTAAGGTAAAAATAGAGTGTGGACAATTCTAACCAACTTCAACGTCAGCATTTGGTATGTCTACCTTTATTCTTCAGCACAGTCCAAACTTCCTTAGCCATGCTTTCTTGTAATTTCTTTAAGTAGTTCTCAAGAATAGTTCTCCACTCCAGTTATCTTTATTGAAGGACATTCAAAGTTCTTCTTTGCATGTTGGCTGTTTCAATAATATTGAGGTCCGGGCTCTGGGGCAGCCAATCCGTGGCTTTGATTGCTTTGGCAGTGTGTTTGGGATCATTGTCACGCTGAAGAAAGAAGCAGCTGTCAATCAGATGCTTTTCAGACGGTATTTCATGGTGGCTTAAAATCTGCCTGTACTTTTCAGATTTTTGTAGACACACTGTTGTACCTCTCTCCTGACCTCCACTGGATGTACTAATGACAAGTTGAACCCTTTAAAATATGGATTCATCACTCCATTAGATCTGTTGTCACTGAAATTTTCAGTCTTGTTCTTGTGTAATTTGGTATACTTCAGCCTTTTCTGCCTATTTCCTCTTCTTAAAAATGGCTTCTTGACAGCCACCCTTCCACTTAGACCATTACTGATGAGGCTTTAGTGAACAGTATGAATCAACTGAAGAGTCAGATGCATGTCTCAGGTCCTGTGTAAGGTCTTTTCCCTCTTTCCCAAGGACATTACTTTTACTTTTCATCTATTGCCAATTTTTCAGCTAATGGCTCATTGGGAATCACCTTGTTGGTGCAAAAATACAATTTTATGCCTGTCAAACTGTGTTGTCTTTAGCTGAATCTATGAAAAATGCCAAAGAAATTGAAACGAAAGACAAATTTATATTTGGTTCTTTGCTAAATTTTCTGTTATGTGTAGCCAAACAGTGGTTTATCCATTGGGTTAGGTGTCTTTTTATCCTTGAATGGTTTAGACAGCCAATGTCAACAGAAAAAAACATCAGAAAGCTGAAAGCATGTCCACCCCGGTTCCCCCTGGTTCCTGCGCCTTTAGCTACAGTAACAGAAAACCACACTGGGGGCCACTCCTGTCAGCTAAGAACAAGAAACATGACTCACCAAAATTGGAAAATAGCATATTAAAAAAAAAAACTGTTTTGATGAACTTAGAAATGCCTCAACACAATGACAAAACATCTTATCAGTGAAGTATGTATGGAAAAGCAATAGCAGCATGCACAAAAACGAGAAATGTCAGTGGGGAAATATGTTACCGATGTGAGAACTGCCTCAGAGTAATCAAGAGACTTAAAAAATTTGATAGCTTTGCTTCTTTTCTGGTTATACAGTTAATAGGTTTAAGGGCTAATTACTTTTTCACATAGGTCCAGATAGGTTTAGATAGCTTTTTTTTCTTAATTAATGAAATGCTCATTTTAAAACTGCACTTTGTATTTACTTGGATTATCTTTGTCTAATATTAAAATTAGTTCAGTGATCAGAAACATGCAAGTGTGACAAATATGCAAAAAAAACCCCCAAGAAATCAGGAAGGGGCAAATAAATTGTTCACGGCACTCTATTTCTCTGCTGGACTTTCACTTTGGGTTGGACTCAGGCAGCTCCTCCACACACAGCACAACTTCTGAAAGCAGCTAGAAGAGGTATAGTATATTCTAATTCTTAAAATGTGAATCCCAGTCGTGTCATAGGATTTTGCCAAATTATGTTATGTGTTTTGTACCTCACAAAAATAATTACGGTGTTTAAGACATTTGAATCACTTAACAAGTCAAACATTGAGGGCATTGAGATTCTGGCCAGACAGTTCAACACCATAGCCATGAATTTAAAAAGAAAGCAGTATGATATGTTGGCTCAAAGGGCAGCTGAATTTGAACTGGATTTTGTCAAGTTTATGGATCAAATCAGTAACATCGAGGTATGTATATTTCCTTGCTCTTTATGCCTCATACATGTAGATTCTATTTCTGTGTGTTTAAAACAGAAAGCATCATTGAGATGATGATATTTTCTCTGAGACCTGACAAATGTACATTCAAAAATCTTACTCACACACGCAGGGCTATAATTAAAACATGAAAATGAAAGTAATGAAACTGTAATATCCCCTGTAGGAATGAGTGCAACCATTTTACCACAAACAGCTTCAGTTGATCATCATCTTTTAAATTTGTATCTTTTCTACAGAACCAGCTGCAGGCTTTTGAGTTCCTGCTTCTCAAGCATGAAGTCATCTGAGCGGGCTCTTCACCTGATACAGCGGTTAGTGTATTTTTTTTTTTCAATGGTGGAATAATATTGGAAATTTAGTGTAATGATCTTGTTTATTTGTAGTTTCCAGAGGCTGAACATTCCTTGCCTTGATGCACATGTTCCCCATGTTTTTGAACATATTCTTCAGTGTTTTGCCTCAGAAGTAGAGTTTATAAGAGAGGTATCTATTTTATTTTTATTTTTATTCGCTAAACGCACTGATTATTACATTTAGCAAACTTCCTTTGCAGGTCTATGACAACCGGAAAGAGAACCCACCACTAGCTAGAAACATGCCTACCGTGGCTGGAAGAATTGATTGGGTCAGGCTCGTCTTCAAAAAAATAGAGGAACTCATGTTATACATAAAAGTGAGAATAGGTTTCTCTCCTCAAAAAAGCTAAAACTACTTTGTTGCATTGAAAGATTTTAATGTTGCCTGACTGTCATCCTTTTTTTGAGTGTTTACCACCAAGCATGGATTAAAGAAGTGTCACAGCTAGATCATGGTTGGTTCTCTGGTTCT